>CATIWF010032631.1:0-53716 GCA_949630135.1 Balakata baccata
ATGTAGAATTGCTTTTGGTAAGAGGTACGAGGATGAGGGAATAGAAAGGAGTAGGTTTCAAGAGTTGCTCAAGGAAACTCAGGAGTTGTTCACAAGCTTTTTTGTTTCAGACTATTTTCCTCACTTCGGTTTTTTTGATAAACTCACAGGACAGATCTGTCGCCTGGAGAAAAACTTTCAGGAATTTGACGTTTTCTATGAACAGATAATCAAAGAACACCTCGATCCAAGCAGACCAAAACCTGAGCAAGAGGACATTCTCGATGTCTTGCTTCAAATTTGGAAGGATCATTCTTTCAAAATTCAGCTCACCTTCGATCACATCAAAGCAATACTCATGGTAATTATCACATTAAGTACAATACATTCTTTACTAATTTCAGTTTCTTAAATTTTATATAGCATATATTACTCTGTTATTGGTTTAATGCTTTATAAAATGGATATAAGCAAGAAATTTCCGTTGCATGTATACTTTGCTAATTTTGTTGCTGATTTGCTAGTCATGCTCGTAGTTTCAATCTGAGTACTAACATTCTTGATTCGCTAACTTGACGGGCTTCATTTGTGGTTACATGATTTGGTTTTATAGTTGTCAGCTTGTTTGTTTGTGAGGTTTAGCTCTCCTTTCATTTTCGTTAATATTTTTGTTATTGCTTTTACAGAATGTATTTGTGGCTGGGACAGACACCAGCGCGGCCACTGTAGTTTGGGCGATGACTCTACTGATGAAGAATCCAAAAGCAATGAAAAAAGCTCAAGAAGAAGTGAGGGATATGGTTGGAAAGAAAGGATTCGTAGACGAAGATGATATTCATCAACTATCATATATGCAAACAGTGATCAAAGAAACAATGAGATTACAACCCACAGTTCCACTGTTAGTGCCGAGAGAAGCAACTCAAAACTGCAAGCTAAATGGATATGATATAGCAGCGAAGACAATAGTTCATGTGAATACATGGGCAATAGGGAGAGACCCTGAAGTATGGGAAAACTCCGAAAAGTTTTGTCCCGAAAGATTTATAGGTAACTCGATAGATTTAAAAGGTCAGGATTTTGAGCTGATACCATTTGGAGCAGGAAGAAGAATTTGTCCCGGAATATATATGGGTCTTGCTACTGTGGAACTATCTCTTGCAAATTTACTTTACAAATTTAACTGGAAAATGCCCGTTGGAATGACGCCTGAAGATTTAGACATGAATGTGCAACCTGGCATCACTATGCACAAGAAAATTGCTCTGTGTCTCATGGCAAGCAAATACATATGAAAATTAATATATTTTCGGATCATAATAATACCCTCCTCCTACCCGAAATTATTATTTTTTTATAAAAAGGACAAAATAAAAAGGAAATGAAGAAGAGAGAGGGATGAACCAGAATGGATGGTGTTATGTCAATATAATCATTAGTTCTTTCTCTCTCGAGTTGAGACCAATCATTTTGATAAATGGGGATAAACTAATCAGTTCCGATATTTGTGAACTCTATATATAAAGAGTTATCTATTGGTGCAGTATTTTTATTGATCTAGAATTACCGTTGAATATTGTAGTTTTGAATTTTTTTTTATTTAATTAACTAATTTTTTTAATTTTTTATAAACTCTATTTTCTAAATTTATTTTTTTTAAATTATTTATTTGTTTAATTCTATTAAAAACAGTTTTTAAAATTTTAAAAAAATTTAAAATATTAAATTTTATCCGAAAAACAATTTTTTGAAATTCAATTCCAAACACCCCTTATAACTAATAGGTCTATATTAAGAGAATTATTGTAACGTGTTTTTTCAAGAGAAATTGATAGGTGAATTTCATAAATAGTACCCAACTATATAAATTGTAACAATTTAATTTTTTAAAAATTATTTTAGTTATAAATAATTGATAACATGTAACTTTTAAAGGTATATTTAAGGTATCACCAAGATACTTTCAAGTTATACCTATCAAATTCTTTCTACGAAATTTTTTAAGAATTTCTAAGGTATTCCCAAAATATTTGGATGAAAGTTCCAAAAATATCCTTAAGATATACTAAAAGGTATACAGAATTTTTTGAGAATTTTTAAGGTACTCCAAAGTATTCCAATGAAATTTATAAAGATATCCTTAAGATGCACTAAAAGGTATATCAAATTGTCTCTTTGAGAATATGTGATGTTTTGAATTTTAATTGAATTTTTCTTTTCTTTTTTAATAATTAATTTTTCTTGTTTTAGTTTTTTTATCGGTGAATATTAAATAAAAATATATTCAAAATATACCAAAAGTATATCAAAAATACCGTTTAAACATATTTTTATATAATTTTAAAATTTAAATATTATTGTAATTTTTAAAAATTATTTTTAGTAAAACTAAACAAAAAAAAAATTTGAGCTATCAGTATCCAATTTCAAATTTCCGTAAAATTCTCTTATAATAAGGACGTAGAAATGACCAAATGATTCAGATGGACCTAAATATCAGAAGAATATAAAGCCCACAACAGGGATGTATCAGGCTGCTAAATGCATGATATGTTGCCGACTGCCCAGCTTGTGATTTAACGCGTTATCAATTAACACAATCGAATGAGAAAAAAAAATTTTTGATGTAAAATGGTACAAGTTGTCGCCAAAGCGTTTCAATTCCCTTAGATCTCCATGAAATCAAAGGCCCTAATCCTGGAAAATTGTCTTCCTTGACATGACAAAAATGCTGTGAAGCAGTGAAGGGAACTGAAAATGAAGATTGAGATAGTTGATCAATAAAAACACAGTAGCCAATGTATGAAATAATGCACCTCCACAAAACAAAATTTCCGTTTCCAGATGGCGACATGTTAACTCATGCCTTCCACAGCCTTCCTCTCTTGCCACCTTTTACTTGAGATGAATTATTGCTGCTATTTGCAGCTCGTCCCTGCCCAGAACCTTTCCCTTCTGATGCTGTTTTTGGTGCACCTTTACCACGACCTCTGCCGGACGCTTTTCCACCCCGCTTACTTCGCGATGTCCGGCCATTGACCTGTTCACTATCATTACTTTCATCATCCATCTCTTGCTCTTCCGATTCTGATGAATCCTTGGACTTCTTCCGCTTCTTTGAACTATCAGAACCTTTAATGGTTCCCTTTTTTGTACTTTGCTTCACAGCTGTGGCTTCCGTCACAGGTTCCTCATTCACTGCATGAAAAATAACCTGGTCAATTTCCAAAAACTTCAGCTTCGTGAAGCAATGCTGTTCACTACACGTAAAAGACATTTCAAAGGCTGCAAAGCAAATGCAATCACAATTTTTCTGAAGAAAAGCCCGTATACCTTCACCAGAAGCTTTGCCATCATAGATTTCCAGCTGTGAAACCCCCAAAAGAAATGTGATTACACAAAAGCAACAGCTAACATATGTATCGAATGCTATCCCTAAAATACGACCAAATTCAGATTTAACAGGGTACATATAAAGAAATTACCTGTCCGAGTCGGTCACCAACATTTGTTCTATCAACTATAACCATGGAATGGCCCATACCGCATGCAACTCTGGAAGAGAAAAGTACCCATTTTCAACTCCCTTACATACAATTTTAGGATATTACATGGTTCAAAGATTTTTCTAAAATAGAACCAAAATAATAATTTGCTTACCCAATAACATGCATACCCTCGAGAATATCTACCTTCTTGGGTACGGCTGAAGACCTGATGCAGAAATTAACATGTATGCCAAGTAAATATAAAGACTATAATAAAGAAAAAATGACAACTGTAAAATTGCATACTTCTGTCCATTAGGACCATATCCAAGTTCACCATACTGAGCTTGGCCCCAGCTTATGCAGGAATTATCCGCACCAACAAAATGGTGCATGCCGCCGGAATCCATGCAACGTAAATTCCAACCACTGTACACCAAAATAAAATATAACAATAGTCTGTGTCAAAATTGCAATTTGCATGTTGAAAGCAATTAATTGAACTCACAATAATCATGAACTTCACACAATATCAAATGACCATGAACAAAGACACATGTAGGAAGTTCCACAAAAGGAGGTGCTACAGCAAAACAAATGAAAATGATCGTTTGAGCAGAATATGACAAATGTCTTCTATTCTTGTCTTGCACAATCAGAAACAGGTACTAAAGGAAAAACACTTGCCCAGTCTGAATCTGAAAGCACACACTTTCAACTTAAAGAAAAATAAGATTCATATGATGCAGGGGGGAAGTCAACAGAGTAAGGTTAAAGGCAATTGGCAGCCTCCATTGCATATAGCAGATAAAGTAAACATCCATATTGACAGCCACAAACCATTAGTCAAGCAAAAGATCGAATAAAAAGCTGTGCACACATCTTAGTCCAACTCAAAATATAGCTAAATTTAAAAGACTTCAAAGCAGATGTCACCAAGGAAAAGAATAAAGGGAGAGATACTGAAACAGAGAGCAATATTTAGACTTCTGAAGTTTGTGTTCAGAGACCTTAGAATCAATCTCATTTTAACATGGTGACTCATACAGAGCATGACACATATAGACACCACAATATTGATTATACAAGTGAAATTTTATTAATCAGAATTTGACCTCAAATATTTCCAACAAAAATCCATTACAATTGATACAGATTCTAAAGTTCAAACTCTGTACCGAATCAACTACTTTTACATTGGCATCTAAATTTGAGGAAAATAATGTTACAAAGAACGGCATGCTAGATCAAAACCATAATGACACTCGTATCCTGAAAGTGATACAAATTTACCCCAGTGAACAAGAAAATTGATGGACCATGTATGATGTACGCAGCCAATCCCCTAGTAAATCTATGACCAAAACAGACACACCTAAGTTTATAAATAAGCATGCAAGACCCAATCAAGTAATGTCTCAAGGGAAAATAACATCCATAGGGATGCCTGTGTTTAGCACAAATGTAATGAAAAATAAGATGTCAAACAAGAGTCCAAACACAATAGCAGAACAGGATTACTGAAGAAATATAAACACTGCCCAGAATTCACCAATGGAAAACATCTGAGAACAAAGTGCAAAACTATTGAACCTCAACAAACCAAAGCACAAGGCAAATAGAATCATATACGTGAACTAAGAGAAAACATCAAGAAGTTAGAAGAAACAACAGTGGCAGTATGGCTGAGATGGACCTTAGATCCATTAGTGGTTTAGGATACATCCAGTCATCACCAGCATTCTTTATTTTTCCCCACATGTATAACTGCCCACCTCCTGTGAGAACAAAACCAAAACAGATAGTTATCATAAGCGAGAAACTTAAGAGTGAAATGTACAGGTGAGATGTTAAAAATGAAAGATGGTGGGCTGAGACGACTCACATAACCACAAGATCTCATTTGTTGTCAATTAGTCTAAATTTCTGTAATTGAAAAGATGCATGACAGAGACAAAATGAGCTTCAAGGCAGTAAGAGAACAGGCATGTGTTCATGCAGACTTCAGTTTCAAAGGCAAAAGCTCAAACATAGCACATTCAAGATGATCAATTTTTAAAGGTTCATTCTACATGTTTCTTTCATGCTGCTATGCACAATAAAATGAGCAACTAACTGCCAACAGAAGGTAATACAGGTCCAAGTAAAGTTAATTGAATCAATTCTTCAACCATATTTCCAATTTTGTTGATCCACACAAATCAAAAAACTAATAAAAATACATTATTCCTCGCTATAACAAGACAATAACAGATAATAAAAAAAATGTAGTATACACTGTTGACAGTAAATAAATGATAAAAGAAAATGAGATGGACTCTTTTATTCAAATAACTTCAACAATAAACAGATAATACCTGCAGTACATGCAGAGTTCACTGAACCAGCAGAAATAACTGCATCAGGAGGTAGAACGTTTTGCCTCTGAAAGACATCCACCCGACGAGGAACCCATTCATCCTTTTGCTCTCTATGTCCAAGCCTACGATACCAATCAGAAAATCACATAAATGCATGAATGAGAAGGCAAACAAGATTTGTAAACCAGGCAAAAATGCTTTTAAGATTAGTAGCTCATTCCAATGTCCTAAAATGTTTTAGTTGTGTGCCTCATTAAAACCTACATCAATAGCAGGTACAAACCTTCCATAACCACCAAAGCCCCACCTACAAATATGCACCACGAAAAGTTGTCAATTATTCATGCATATTACATGCAAGTAAAAAAGAAAAACAAGACTATATAAAAAAGGAATATATATATATATATATATATATATATATCATAAGAAACTAAATAAGGGAGAACTTACGTATAAACATAGCCATTTGAATCCACAGCCACTGCACGCCCACAAAAAATTAGTAGATGCACAAAGAACTGAAACAATCACATGCCAATAGGTAGGGAAAGGGAAAGGGAGAGGCAGAGAGAGGGGTTCTTATGTGAGGAGAGAGGCCAGTTACCTGAATGGTTTGTTCCACATGCAACTTTAACAATAGTTTCCCCAGAAAGAGAAGCTATCGCCCTAGGGCGTGGCTGGGCTTCATAAGCAAGCCTGACTGAGCTATCTTTAGTATTATACTGCCAGTACACAAATCTTATTAAAAGCCTTGTCTACAGCAAGTCAAAACATTAAGTAATGCAGTTGAAGCCTAATTCCATCCCAGAAATTGGCTGTTGCAATCAATAAACGGAAACAACTTTGATTTAGAACAAACATTCAAATCACATCAAATTGTACTAGATTTCCTTGTATAACATATAATGCAGATTTTCTCAAATCATGTATAGTCCCTCTACTTCCACATATTGTTTTTTCAACATCCTACACCTGACAACACAGCCATACCAGTTCCTTAATACACAAACAAATAATATAGCATACAAAAAGGCACACAAGGAGCCATATAACATGTTTATGGCTTCAACTAACTATTGCATTTAGTAGGCAGCACAAAATTTAGCAAAAAACTTGTCCAGATATGATACATAATAAACTGACTTAGAAGATCATTAGAGTAAAAGACCTTTCAACAGACCTCATTATCCGTTCCATGTCCAAGTTGACCATACTGAGGAAGGCCCGCAGTTCTACAAACCAGTGAAAATTATGCAAATCGGTAAGTAATCTGAGAAAAAATTGAGAACCATAAAACATGAAATTTATCAGTTGAAGGTCAAGAAAAACAGAACCGAAGCAATTGACAAACCATACAGTATGGAAGCTCCCTCAGCAGATGATAACCACACAGTGAAATCCGCTCCACAAGCAGTATTTTTTATTTCAGACACAAGGCAGCGAACAGGAGATGACTCAATTTCTACAGAGCAATGTAATATTAGTATAATCTAGAAGGTTGACCTCAAAAATTAACATATCTATGGAGAAAAAACATTGACATAGGACAAATAGGACTAAAAAGTTTTACTTTCTTTACGCTGCTCAACGCAAAATTGCAAGAACAGACCCGATGAACTACTACATACAAACTTCTGTAAAAACATGACATGGGCCAGATAGAACTAAACAAAACACTGCAGAAAAGTTTTACTTTCTTTACGCTGCTCAATGCAAAATTGCAAGAACAGAACCAATGAACTACTACATACAAACTTATGTAAAACATTCAATACTTTCATGATAAAATTATGCAGACAGCACTCCAATCTCCAGTCATCAAAAATGAAGTTCAGGAATTTTTTTACCATTTCTTACTGAACCAGAACCCAGCTGCCCATGTTTGTTCCAGCCAAATGCTAGTGATTGTCCATCATCAGCAACCACTACTGTGTGGCTTCTCCCCGCCGCAGCTCTAATGATCTTATACCTTCTGATAAAAATTAAAAAAAAAAAAAAAATCAAAGAATATAGCTTAGCAAACAAAACATTTGTGACCACTTTAACTGCTAATTTAGAAGTCTAGGACACCTGTTTAATCAAGAATAAACAACACACCCAAAAAAGTACCAGAAAGGTATTTTACACGACATAATGAAAGAAAGTTCTTTTGACAATGGACCTTCTTACAATAATTACTTAAGTTGTAGCACCAACGAATTCCTTCCCTGTCATTCTCTACAAAATCTATCTCTATTTCATAGTTAAATGCTTCTATAAGATTTCATATAATAATTAAAATCCAGTTTTGGACATCCGAAGCCCGGAAATCTAACTCTGACACAGTGTAGACAATCTTCTGGCAGTGCCAAACTCAGAAACAAAAGGATTGCCTCTCAGCTAAGCTAATGTTCCTGAAAGTTTTACACATTTGAAATCCCAATTTTGTGGGTCAGATGTTAAATAGAGAAACTAAAGAGCAATGGCCCACAACATGAACGACCACAATAAACAATATAAGAGAAAAATAGAGATAGGAACTTTGCAAGGCAAATGAAAAATAGATTAAAGCAAATTACTTTGAAAGTTCAGAAACAATTGTTGGCCTATCACGCTGAATTGTGTCTCCATGACCCAGTTGCCCCTTCTGCGCACAAAAGCTAAGCTCCATGAGTTGGCATTGAAAGAGAAGCTATAAGAAACTAAATGTGCTAAACTTCGAAACTGAGTACGCCCATGCCTCATTGCGCCCCCATGTATAGCAACGCCCCTCAACATCCAGCGCCACACAGTGACACGATGCTACAGCAAGAATTACATAAAAACAATCAAACCCGCTGCCAGTGCAATAAAACGACAGACACCACCTCTATAACTCAACTAATATAAAAAAAAAACCTTTATGTTAGCATTCTTCTTTTTGTTTACAAAAAAAAAAAAAGAAGCACAAAACAACAAAGTCATACTCACCGCAGCCAGAGGCAACGAAACGAATTTCGACTCCGACGAGCGGGCGTAGCCGAGTAGGAGAGACCAAGTTGCCTTCTTGAGCACCTTTCTTGCGACCAATTATATCCCAACAAGTAGCGCCACAGAATAGGAGCTCTCCTCCCTTCCCCTCTATCTTTTTCTCCTCATCCACCTTCATCTCAACTTCAGCCGCCGACATTTTCAGTCAACCCAGGCAAGTTTTCAAGAAACACAAAATAGTACAAAAAGGAACAGATCTAACGGCTAGTATTTGAAATACAGGAAAATGAACGGCGGGATTAAGATGAAATTGGAGGGAAAGCAGCCTAACGGCTAGTAAGAAAGGATCAGGGCAGATTAGGGTTTAAGCATGAAAGCGAAAGATAGCAGAACGAAACCCTAATTCAAAAATGGAAGCAGAGGGATTTGTCTGGGCTTTCCAATACAATCTCCTTTTTTTATAATACGGAGAGAGAGAGCATGGAATTTGATTTTGTTCTTTTTATTCTTCTATTTTGTCTTTAAATCATTATTATCTAAGTTTTGTTTTCTCTAATTTCTGATAATTGTTTCCGATTGCCCTGTAATTAGAATCATAGGACTTGGATAAAAAAAAATTGCGAGGAATCTAATTTGATATAAAAACAACTTTAAAATCACTAATAATTTTATTGAAATTTCAATTTAAAATCAAATGAGTATTATCAAATTATAATTCACTAATAATTTAATTGAAATTTCAATTTAAAATCTTAAAATTTCTATAAAATAAGAATTAATAAAATATAGTGTTATTTTTATTTGAATTTTTAGATAAAAATGCAGTGAATTATAATAATAAAAGCATAAATATGTAAATATAATGCATTTTTTATTTATTAAATAAACATAATCATTATTTAATATAAGTAAAAATATTAATTTATTTGATAAAGCTCCTTTTGTTATGATTATATTCATTTATTTATATGGAGGAGAAAGAGACTATCATTAAAATAATAAACAATTTTGACAAATAAGATATGGCTTTAACTGGTCAAACAAATGCTATTAAGAGATGATTTGATTAATATTTTTATTCGTAATAATTTTGGGAAGGTTGAGTTCAAATTTTTTTACTACCATCTCCTAATATTGATATAAATTTAACATTTCTATAGAATACATAAAAAGATAATTACTCTTGTTATAGAGCGCACGATCCATTAAATCTTATTAAAAGTCATATAGATATGAGCGAGACTAAATATTCGCTGTAGACAAAAACTAAATCCTTCTTCATGAAAAAAAGAAGGAGAAATGAGTCTTAAGCACAAACTCTCCACTGTGTCTTGTATTATACATAACAAATATTAAAACCTACCCATAATTATATATTAGAGTAAAAGAATGTAGGAACTTCTATATGATTCTGTACTATTGTTATCTTAAATAGGGTTCAGACACTGTGCAGTTGGAATGAGTAAATGATCAATGCTCAACTAAGTTACTGGCAGCCCTACCATTGTGTTGTTCAGATTGTAGTTGATTCTGCTGATGCTGATTGTTGAAATCGTTTTTGCTGGTCTTGCTGAATCTGATATATATTGGGGGGATAGGGTCGTTGAAGCTGCAATTTCAACATCTGATGATTAAGAGGAAGCTGCTCATGGTCCCCCCTGAGCTCTGCTGCGGCAATCCTTAGGCGTTGAACCTCTGCTGCTAATGATTCGTTTAAAGCTGCTACGTCAAAATGAAGATGCAAAAATAAGTCTGTATCCCAGCAGCCAACAGTATCCACATAAATTATAGCTTAGCAAAATGAAGGCCAGAACCACACTCTAGAATTGAAAAAGGAAAACGTATACAGAGGCAAAATGATATTTAAAAAAAAAAAAACTAATACTAACCGTGAATTTTAATCTCATGTTTCAATTTTTCAATTGTATGTGAGCTTTTAGGGTGATAGTGTCAATTCTGGTCATTCCTACTTCAGTTTAAATGTAATTCAATCATGTTTAATCAGGGTACTATCCACTATTTGCCACTACTTTTGTTAATGTCCAATTGTCTTTCTGATTAGTCTCATTTTCATCCTGCACCTTAGGTAATTCTGTTGTTTCCATTCTTAGTCTCAACTTAATTAGGTCTTAAAACCAAATCAGTTGGGGTTGACCACAAAGGTTTTTCCTCCAACCCGTCAGTGGAAAGAGTATATAAAAGAAATAACAATAAAACACAATGCAAAAAATCTTAATTGCATCAATTTCTTTAGTATATAACAGAAATAACAAGAGTTAAAACTGATAGGAAACCCTGGATAAGTCGTTCACGGATTTAAATCCGAAACACTTAGTAGTAATGGCATAAATAAGATGTTGCACCGAGATCGATATCCCATGTATTATAAAATTTCAACCTGGGTCCTTTTATATCATATTTCAAATCAAACTGTATTGTTAGGAATATGCTACAAAGGCTGCACTCCTAATCAACTCGGTCCCATTACTTATAAGCTCTTATCTCAAACATTTGGAAAACAAGGCAGCATTGATGATATCATCTTGAACACAAGTAATATATGGACAAGGCAATGTGCATGAACTATGACATTATCATGGTCTCAAAGATGCCCATCCATTGCCAAGTGGAAAGAAAATAATATTGCAAGGCAGAGCAAAAGAGAAATCGTACCGTCTTTGAGTTTGGCTTGTTGTTCCATTGCCTGAAGACAGAATTTTAATTCATTGTTCTGGCTTGTAAGAGTTGTAGAGTCTCGCTGGACATGATAAAACAACCAGTATTATAATGATGAATGCAACCAGAAAAGTGGAAAGAAAAAAATCTGTACAACAGATAACCACCTGCAATGCTGTAACCTGAGCAGACAAGGTAGTTGCTTCTGTCTGCAGAGTTTGCAACTTTTGCTCTAATTCAGCAACATATCTCACTTTACGGTCCTTTGAACGAGCAGCTGACAGACGATTGGCTAAAATCCTGAATGATTAAAAGTGCCCATCAATATTTATATAATATCCAAAATTATTTATCTACGTTTATAGAGCTTCAAGTAAAAGAAGAAGGGAAAAAAGAAAACCTTTTGGCACGATTGGGATCAGCCATGGCAATCTCAGTAAGATTCTCATCAGCCATAATCTTTTTCAGCTCTGCTTCAGTGAACTCAGCACTTCCAAATTCCAAGTTGAACTTGGCCAATTTTCTATCCGCTGAATTACTAGGTGACTGAGCTCCAAGAGAAGGAAACTTCAAAGACTCATCATCAAATTGAAAATTTCCCATATAACCATCCATTGACACACTTCGACAGTGGCGGGCAGACTTTGCAATATCTCCGCCAGCACTTCTCTTAAGGCCATCTTTAATACGACTTTCCACTTCATTATCGCTATTTTCAGCTCCATTGGTCTTCCTTCCACTGACTCCGCTGTCCAAATCCTTATCCTCAGAACCAGACGAATTCAATTTAACAATATTATCCAATTTATTATAAGCACATAACAAGTCATCCACAACTTCACCCTCACATTTCCTTTCGACACTACGCTTTTCCATCCCTGAATTTTCCCTCCCATAGGCAAAATGATCCGAAGCTCCTCTACTACCAATAGGTATCAGCTGAGGTGAAGATTGAATCATGGCTGAAAATCCTAATGGAACGCTATCACTCATTGACCGTCTGTGTCCTCTACGAGGAGGCAAGCTATTACTTGCTGTACCTGGAGAAGGAATCGGCATCCCATGAGAACCCCCAATCCCACCAACATCAGTCAAAACTGGGTCAGATTGATTGGACCCAGAAGATAAACAGGGCAAAGGGCTCAAAGGAGGCAAGGAATCAGGCGAAAACGCAGCCGACTGAGACAACGACCTCGAATGGGACGACCCTCGGTTCAAATTCTGGGAACCCGACCGAGCGGAGGCCATAATCTGGTGATTATTTGGGTGAGGAGGCACGCAGATTCTTTTACTATGATCGGGACTGAGACCGGAAGAAGACGAGGAAGAAGACTGACGCAGAGTAGTAGTAGCAAACCCCATTTGCGAAACACCAAAAGCACTAAACAATTGAAGTATTTGGGTACCACCACTTTGACTGCCACCGTCCATCTGAGCACCACCACCAAGAAAAAAGGAAAAAAAAAACCCCAAAAACCCACGTGGATTGAAAATTATGAATTTGAAACTCTAAAAAACTGGGATGGGGATGATATCGAGAATGATAGAAATAGAATGAATGAATCTATAGCATTAAGTGTTGGTTAGATAAGAAGCATGGGGCAAATGGTGGCGGTAAATACATAGGCGTTAAACAAAGTTTTTGTCCAGAAGCTGAAAATGGGACACAAGCACAACAAAAAATAACAGAAAATGGTTAATTTCATCGTGGACTGTATTATTACCGTAAAATTATATATTACTGTACATATTAAGATACTATTTTTAATTTATAATATTAAGATAAATATTAAATTGTAAATATATATTGTGTTTTGTTTGATTCGTATAGTAACGTAACGTATTTTATGTACTAACTACAATGCTAGCATGACTTTTTCGATTGTTGACTGCTGAAAAATCGTCGAAATTATTTTACTGAAATTAAATTATATTAGGTAACTTTTTTTGAAAAAAAATTATATAACTTTATTGTAATAATATCAAAATTAAGTATTCATATATGAAATTAAGAATAACAGAAAATCAGCTTTAATTGTTCGCATGTTTGGAAATTGAGTTTAGAAATAGCAATTTTGGAAAAAATAAATTATATTTTTAATTTCTATTTAAAAACTGTTTTTAAATAAAATCAGATAAATAAATATTTTTTATAAATTTATTTAAAAAATATAATTTATAAAAAATTTAAAAATTGATTAATTAAATTAAAAATTTTAAAATTTATTTTTATATCAATCAACAATAAACACAAATACTGCTAATCACTGTCTTATGCCGCGTGTAAATCCCACCGCGTGATTACGCGGTTTTTGTCAATTTACTTCCTTTATCTCCGCCGTCTATCTAGATTCTGATGGCGGAGCTATTATGTTATTATATTTGTCAATTGATTCCATTAGAGGAAATACAATCCGAATAGTCTGACTAAAAAATTTTAAATACATAGACTCCATTTGTTTATTTATAAACTAAATATTTTTTTATATTAATAGATATAATTATAAAATAAAATAACTATATTATTTTTAAAAAAACTATAAATAATATTTAAATATAACTATTTAAATAAAATTCATTTTAAAAATTAAAATATAAATATAATTAAAATTATTTTCTTCCTTGAATACTTTTTTTATTTAATTTTACCTAAAAACTAAATATTTTTTATACTTTTATTATTAATATATTTTATTAAATTTCCATAAGTTAAATTATTATAAGATATAATAGGTTTATTTATAAACTAAATATTTTTTATATTAATAGATATAATTATAAATTAAAATAACTATATTATTTTTTAAAAAAATTATAAATAATATTAAAATATAACTATTTAAATAAAATTTATTTTTAAAAATTAAAATATAAATACAATTAAAATTAATTTTTATTAATAATATAAAAATTTTATTGAAATAAAATAAAATTTATTTTTTTATACGTCATAGCAATAAATCTTTTGAAGACAAATTATATTATGTATTGAGTGCACAATATTAGGTGTTTCAATTGAGTTTATACGTGTCATTTTTTTCATACATTATTTAATAACAGTAAATACATTATTTTAATAAGAGTAATTTTTTTGAATTTAATGAATGACTCTTTATTTTCAACAGTTTTTTCTATTTTTTTACTTGTTTTTTACTTATTTTTTATCAGTCAATCTTTCCATTTTTTGTCAAGATTTTATTATTTATTTTGTTTCTATTGTTTGATTTATTTATTTTTTTTGTAATTTTTTGTTCGATTGCAAATGGATAAACTATATCATTTGATAATGCGATTTGTAAAAATTTGATTTGTGATAATTCAAGTAATGATAAAATATAAATGAAAAGAAATATAATTACAGTTATAATATAATGTATTTACAGCTATAAAATAATATATCTACAGTCATTATAGACATATTAAGCAAATAATCAAACATAGATAAAAACGTGAAATAAATTCACGAAAACAAATAATAAAATTATAGTTATAAAATAATATATATACAATTATTAAATAATGAATCTGGATTTAGTAAAGAAATAATTACATATACAAAATGAAATAAATAATAAATACACAGTTATAACATAATATATTTATGATATTAAATAATAAATTTGAATATAGTAAGCAAATCATCAAATATATAAAAAAATGAAACTAATTCATAAAAATAAAAATTATAAAATTTATAAATTTACAGTTATTAAATAATATATTTATAATTATTAAATAATTAATTTATAAAAAAGTTAGTAATTTTTAACTTTTGAGCACGATTAAATATTTGAAGCACTAAGCACTCGGCACCAGGTGCAACATAACAACCCCTCTTTCTCGGTCAGAGGTGCATGAATCCACACCCATGGGCTTGATGATGCCGCTGCTAAACCCATTGATGTTAAAACGGGCCTTGTTAGCAGCCCAATTTTATTTAGTAGCTGGGGGGACACATGTTGCTTTAAGCTTTGTCTGTCAGATGGATTTCGTAACCGCAAAAACACTTTAGCCATCTAAAATTTCAGCCGTCGGATAAAAAGAACCTCAATCAATCGAATCCCTAACTGTGAACCATTACGCAATGCTTTTATAAATAGGGAGCTACGAAGGCGTGCTGAAACCCTAGCCGAGCAAAATTCGCCGTTTGTTCCTTCTGAATAGCATGGTCTTGTCTCTTCTATGTTAGACGCAAAATCTCTTTTTTTCTCTGTGATTTTGGGTTAATGCTTTTTTTTTTCTTTTCAAGTTGTGTAGATTTCAAAAGGGCAAATGACGAATTATTTGCCGAGTCATTGAACGCTCAGATTTCTCTTCTTTTGGATTTTGGGTATTATGATTCTTATTCTTTGAATAGAAAGATCTGATGGCTTGGAAGCATTTCATTTGTTGATATCAAGTAATATTTTTTTAGCTTGAAATTGTTGTTTTCAGTGTTGGAAGCCATGATGATTGTCTTTAGCTCAACAGAAAACAAGTCATTTTATTTGTTTGAACTGTTGAAATAATTTTATGAACTAGGACGGTCTGAGGCTATTTATCTGAATTCTTCGTATATTCACTAAACATTTTTCTTTTCCATCAAGATGTTTATTAAGCATTAACCATTGTTTTTATCTGAAATCTTCAGATCTGTAGTTACTGTGGATTTTCTTGGATGCTATAGTATTTGTGTATGATGAGAAACATAATTATCATACAGTTATCCCTATCTGATATGTTGGTGCTGATCATGTGTGATCTGACACGCACGCTATTGTGTCCAATTTATTTGCAGTGATTCATCAGATTAAATTTAAAAATAAACATTAACTAATTATATTTGTTTTTTTCCTGCATTTTTGCAAGTTCTGCTGTGGCGAAGAAGACCGAAGATTGAAGATAGTGCTTTTCTTTTAGCATAATATTTTTGAGTGTTGGATCTAGACAACCCCTCTGGAGAAATTGGGAGTTCATTTGGTTAATGGAGGCCGGAATAAAACTTTTATCTATTATGATAAAAATGAATCAAAACAATTTAAAAAAAAAAATTCAGAAGTCATTTGTTAATCTTGATTTAGATATTTAAATTTAAAATAATTGACCTTTCAAAAAAAGTCTATAAATATATGTGTCTTCAGCCAAATTTGTTCATAACAATATTAATAATGTCTAATAATGATGAATGGAAAACATTTTTCTTTGATTCGAGTCTCTAAAGCCACATGGCTGTCTAAGGCCTGAATTGCTACTTCGACAAATTGTAACTCAAGAAAAAAGATATGCTCTTCTTTGTTTGAATATGCGAAGAGCCCCAAGTGAGCAAGACTTCTATAGATGTCTGAATGACCAAATTCTACTGTAAATTAGTACTTATAATTCAACACCACATCGAAACATAAACATTTACAATTAACTAGTTTCACAAGGATAAGCTACTTTTAAAGTACACCAACTTTACTATTGTTCTACCATAACAGTGATAACAATTTGCTGGAAAGACAAGGCGATCAGGTTGGTCTGAGCTACCTGATAGCCTGCTTGTACATGTCATCATATCATTATTTTCTTCCACAGAAACATGAAAAGTTGAGGATGCATACAACACAACTTAAAACTACATGCCATATCTCAATTTTCTATTCACCCGATTCAAAATTCTTCTACTTGATTGTAATGTAGCGATTGGTTCCATGCTTGGCCCAATGTTCCTTGAGATCTACTGGAGTTGATAAATCATAGCCTTCAGCAGCAAGCCGGCTAAGCAGTTTGCTGAAAGCACTTCCACTCATCTTTCTTCCACCCACACGGGCATGCCGCTTGTTTGGCACTGCAGGTAGTGGATACATGGACAGAGTAGTAGTGCAGCATGATGACTGCCATCCACCATTTCCCCATTTATAGCACTGTCGAAAAACTCCAGTGCAAGAGCACACGGGTGCTGGCATTGTTGACTCATCATATGCTATCTGGTTCAACCCTAAATCTTGGCCTTTCCAATCAGATTTTGATGCAACCATCTGTTTGTTAAGATCACCTCCACCAGACATATCCTGCCCATTCTTCCACTCATGCGGCTTCCCAAACATCCTTTTACTCAAGTCTTCATTCTCCCTCTTAATCCTCCTAGTAGATTTAGAAGTCTTTTTGTTTGGGGGCATCACATTGGCATCTTTTGATCGTTTACCCCGCCTTGGCTTTGCTGCCTCAGAACCAACTGGTGATATTGGGACTGTGTCATTTGTCTGCATTTCTCTAGCATCATATGAAGCTTCACTCGTGTGCGGCAGATGGTGCGTGTGCTGCTGTGGGTGGTGCACATGCTTCACCCCACGTGAGATTTGGCATCCTGGTGGACAAGAGGACATATTACCATTTGCCAGAGAATTTTCTCGATATTGAAGAGTTGCAATAGCATTATCCCGCTCCATTATTGCATTATTTCGCTCAGCTATAGCTGAGTCTCGCTGAAGAAAAGCCATATCTCGCTCTGCAATTGCTGCCTTCTTTTCTGAAACAGCCATGTTTCTCTCATGAATAGCAGCATCTCTTTCAGCCATGATGGCCATGATCTGTTTCATTGAAGGCTGAGCTTGCATCAACCACTGCATTGATGACAATGAAATAAAAACAATGAGAAGCAGCAATTTAAAGGGAAACAGTGCCAGATATTCTTTTTAAAAATACAGTTCTCTTGAATCCTCTCTCTTTGTCTATAGAATATTATTTATTGTGCAAAACACCGCACCTACTGTTGATTCTCTCTTTCTGTCAGTCTTTTCAATATCACATATTCAGCAAACAGATGCAAGTAGATTCACTCTCTCTCTCATAAAAGAGAAAAGCACTGAGCAAAACACCCCCAATTAAATCTAATTTTTGTTGGCCAATGAAGGCTCCATGAAGATACCTGGCTCTGAGCAGTTTTATATTGATCAGCTCTGTGTCTTCCATTTTCACGATGCCCACTATCATCCATTGCAGCCCACAGACAGAAATAATTTCAGATAACTAATCAAAACCTCTAGAGCAATTTTGGGTCAAGAACATTGGACAGTTGTACTATAATCCTGTATCTCAAAGGAAGGAAAGAAATTATTTATACACTGTTTCTGGTTTAACCATGGACATTCAGAATGAATATGAACCCATTTTCTGGTAGACTTCCCTGTGTAGGAAACATTAGAGGAATTAGAAACACATATGCATGTGTTAGTCCAAGCACATCTAACTGGTTCAATATCTAGAACTTTGGACTGTCTACATATGTTACACATGTTATAAACAAAGCTTGTCAGTTTTGATGCATCAAATGCACATACTAGAGAAAAGGTAAAAAGGAAAAACAGATTCTCAGGCTTTAACAGATAATAAGCATCATCATATTCAGATGCTGCTTAAATGGCTCTCATACACAACAAAAGTGCAAGCAGGAATGTGGTAAGAGAGCGTAGATAGAGTTCTTAACTCAAACTCTCAAAGACAAGGATATGCATCACTCAAATATGTAATTCTGAGTTAATAAGTAGGTGTATGCATTCTCCAAACATAACGCACACTGATAAAATAAAAAAGGAACATCGTCAATTTGCCCCAGTACAGCATAACAGATGGTGAACATCCATGCTACACTCTAAGAAAGCACCACATTTGGAGATAATCTTTGAATGGATGGGGGAGATACATAAAGGTGAAGGACTATAAAAGGAAATAAGTAAAACAATAATCAATCAGTAAGAATTTGCTTGATAACAACAAAATAAAAAAGAATTTGCAATAGGCATTTTCAATGATGATCGACACAATCAGATCCTTAGCCCCCACTCATTTGCACTATTGAGTTACCAAAAACTAATAAAAGCACCAGAATCAAGTGCAAAGATGCCTCATAACATGTAATAAAGGATCATAATAGCAAAAATTCTAGACCAACATTCTAAAGAACCACCCAATAAATGAATATTATTGATCATCTCAGTGCACTTTCAACTCTCCAATATGCATTGAAGTTGTGATTGTGAGCAAGGATTAAACTAGTTAGTGCAAAAACCTACAAACCATTGAGATGCAGGTTCACAAACTTTACAACAGGCATGACCAAATTCATTTATTTGTTGACAGGATAAACGCTACAGCCTTGAACATTGTGCAGTGCCTTGAAGCTTCTACTACTAGATGCTACAAAGACAATGTTATTCGCTCCACCCCCCATCCACAGTTGGAGATTAACATCATCTGAGGCAATAGATTCTGTTACAAGCACAACTGAAAGCTTATGGTTCACTTTCTAGGCCTCTGTTCTATCCACGTAAGACTTTTCTCTCTATCCCAACTTCATTAACACACCGATTGATGCTCAAAAATTCACATCTCTCTTCATAGCTGCATTTTTAGCTGATAGCACTTGAGTTTTTCATGTTAATAACATTTCTACCAGCCATCTTGTTGGCCAGCATTTTTTCTGTTCTCCACAGTGCACATGTGAACTATGAAATCTACAATATGGCAACATATATTTCGAGCTATTCCTCATTTCAACATCTACTATCGTTTATCATATAACTTAATGCATAATTCCCTTTAGATATCATCCACCTGAAGTGACACAAATGCACTAAAGACCAAGTATCCAAGCACACATCCACATCCAACGACTCAAAAACCTTCGGAAATTTACTAAAACAATCAATTTCTCTATATCCAAACAATTCTATAATCCTAAGACGAAGCTAGATGATCAAAAATTCCAATTTTCGGCTGAAAGAAAAAAATTAAGCATTCAAATCCATTTCTCAAGCGAACTATGCCCAATCAAAGTGACTCTTAACTCTTAAGTACTCACAAGCCATACCCATCAAGAGCATCAAAGTAAGATTTCACTTGCACACATTTAAAAAGAACACTAACCAAGACTAAATTAAACTGAGAAACACCGAAACAAGCTTCAATCGGTGCAGAAATGCAAGGCAAAAGACACGAATGCTAATGTTAGCAGATAGTATAAATAAAAGAAATTAATAGATAAACAATAAATCTACAAGTCAAGGAAATCGAAGCGTACAGTTGAGAAGCAAAGACAGAAAGAGATAACAGAAAACCCTAATTTGCAGAAGGAAATGGGAAATATGTGGAAAGAAACAGTAGAAGAAGAGAGGCAAAGAATTTTGTTTACTTTTGTCAACAGGTGAGGGGGGTTTTACCTGTCTGTCTTTGTCTCGAAATGTTTTATTTTTTAAAAGGAAAATGAAAAAAAATTTTTGATTTTTGTTTTTTAAATTTTCCTTCCACCGCGGTTGCCTCCTTTTTATGCTCCTCTAAGCAATTATTATTAGCAATCAAATGGAATGGTAAAATTCTAGTATCGCTTGCGCAAAGGGATTGATTGCAAATTTGAAAGTTTACAAAAGTAAAATAAGGGAGAGAATTTTAATGGATTAAAATATTCAAATGAAATCCACTTTTATTTTATTATAAATTTAGTTAAAATAAATAATATATTTATTTATATAATTATTATAAAACTAATATAAAACTAAAGTTATTTAATTAGAAAAATTAATAACATAATTAGTTTTGTTCACTTAATTTCATACAATAATAATAATAATTTATTATAATCATATAAATGTCAGCAATTACATAATCATATAAATACTAACAGTTATACAGCTATATAAATGTCAACAATTATATATTTATATCAATTTATTTAACAAAATAATTTAACAATTGAGTTATTAATATTGAACATAATATATTCAAATATCAATTGGATCCCACAATTTGAAATTGATATCAATTGCAGAAATAAAATGTGTTTAAAAAATATAGTTGAAATTTTAGTGATGTGACAATGGAACCCAATATTTACAATTATCATCTAATTACATGGATGATGATGCTCTCAATCCTTGCATTTATTCTTGCATTTCTAACACATAAGAAAAATTATAATTATTAATTAACAAGAAAATTTATAGAAAATCAATTTAGCCAAAATCAATCACATGATCTAATATATCAAATTTAGAACATAAAATAAGTTTAATCGAGATGAAAACTGTAGAAAAGAATTTGATTTCGCCAAATCCTTCTTAACATAAATGATTTGAATGAGTTTGCACTAAAAACTTATTTCGTTTTCTTAACTCAGAATGATGAAATTTTAAAACTCTATTCTTTTCTTTTATCTCTCGCTAACTTTATATAGTAATTGAAAACCAGTAATAAGAGAGATTTAACCCACTTAATATAACAATCATAAGTCATCCATCACACACATATTATTATATAGCCTACGTTAATTATTCATATTAAATTAATTAATGAAATTTTGCCTAAAGAATTGATCAAATTCTTAAAACACTTTATTTTATAATATATTTTTATTTCTCAATTAATGTCATAATTATATATTAAATATATCTAACAAAAACATCACACAGTACCATATTTTTCGTTTTATTAATGGATTTATACTTTTTCTTTTTTTTTTATTTATACTGAAAATAATTCCGTTTTCACATAGCAAAAGAAATAATTTATTGTTCTTCAAGAGCAACGGGCGTCGATTGAAGAGGACTGAGAACCATAAATGTAGGAGTTGGTTGCCGAAGACCATACAGTAGTAGAGAAGCACCCAGCAGATGAGAACAACGCGAAGTTGGGGTTGGCAGCCCATTTTTTCTTGACAATACTAGTGTAAAGGATGACAAAGCCTAGCATACTCTGAATAGCAACCAAATCCGATGCCATCATCTGTCATGCGTTGTCTCCTTTGTTTAGCTATGAAGGTACTGCCAGAGTCACCTCGCCGTAAACTTCTAAGATTTCCATGGTCGACAGATCTCCACCTCTTAATTACAACTATAAGATTATCAGTTCACTTTATGCTTTTAAGTTTTCTTGAACATACATATAAGAAAAAAAATTAATAGAAAAGACTTGGCATTTTAATTTTAATTCTCATATTTTTCTAAGTCATGAGTGGTTGACAATTAGTAAATATGTTATTTTTCTTCATCTTTGTTTTTCTTTTTTTCGGTGAAAATTATTAAGATATTTCCAAAGTATATCAAAGATATTTTCAAAATATACCTAATATATTCCTAAAATATATCAAATGTATTCTTATGTCAAGGAATTCCTAAGATATAGTTAAAATATTCCCAGAAAATTTCTTTCTATGAATTTTCAAGGTATACCCAAAGTATTCTCAATGTATTCCTATAAAATTTCCAAAGCATACCAAAAATATTCTTAAAGAATTCTCAAGATGTATCAAAGATATTCCCGAGGTATACCCAATGAATTTTCAAAGTATTCTCACAGTATACTTATGCTTTTAGTTTTGAAAATTTATATAATACTTTGAATTTGTATTCAATTCTATTTTTCTTCTTATTTTTTAATAATTGAATTCTTCTTCTTATTTTTTTGTTATTTTTTTTTTTTTTGATAACTGAACTAATATATACCCAAAAGTATACCGAAGATATTTTATAAATATACCATCGGGATGCTGTTGGGGTGAATTAATGAATTTTTTTAATGTTGTAATTATTTTAGGTGTTCTTTGCTACTGTTGGAAAAAAATTTGATTGATAATATTTTTGTAAATATTTTTTGATTTTTTCTATTTTTATAAAATTCTCTTAGTGAATTATTGTCTTGCTGAGGCCCATGGATCATGTTTCAGTATTTTATAGGAAATTTTTCATAAATACCAAAAAAAGAAGAAATAATTACAACTTTACTAGCTTTCAATATTTTTTCAATTTTACTGAAAAATACTTTATACAATTACACCAACACCTCTTGTATATATTATATATATCTAGGGGATACTTTCGATTTAAAACAGTTATGAACAAAAGATATAAAGTTCGATATATCTTGAACATGTCTTATGTATATCTTTGGAATACCTTTAGCTTAAAACAATTGTCAATAAAGACTATAAAGTCCAATATACCTTAGACATACCTTGGATATATCTTGAAAATACTTTCGACTTCAAACAATTGTGAACAAAGACTATAAAATCGAATATACATTGGGAATACCTTCGGTCTAAAACAGTTGTGAAGAAAGGCTATAAAGTTCAATTACTTTGGTTATATCTTGAGAGTTTTTAGAAATTTCTTAGGAATTCTTTAAAAATACTTTGGGAATACCCAGAGAATTTCTTGTGACTACCTTATAAATACCTTAAAAATATATTAGGTATATCTTAAAAATAACTTGATGATTTCAAAAGAAAAGAAAAAGAAAAAATAAATTAAATAATACAATAATTAAAATTTTTCATAAAAGATTTGATAATAATAATAATAATAATAAAAAGATTAAAGTTAAAACCAATTACGAACTGATTTAGCCAAATGTCAAACTTAACCAAATTTGAATATTGATCAAGATTCACTACTAAAGTTGTTGAAGAGCTTTAATTCCCTAAGATTTGGATTCAAGGCCAAATACTCATAAAATTTTCTAGTGAAGTAGTTGTCATTTAAAAAAAAATGATTTGAGCGGCAGAGCAGTGATATTTTTTGGCAGTTTTCCAATAAGATTATTTTGTGAGACATCAAATGTTCCAATCAGTAACTACACCTAAAACGGTCATTGTTTAGATTGATTAATTATTTATGAACATTGAAAAAGCTTATTTAACAATAAATGTTGTGTGTGACCAACTTGTGATAATTGATAGTAATTGCCATGATGATGATCTTTTCTTATTATCTGTATTTTTGTTCTTGAATGAGATAAAAAAAACAAAACATGATTATTAGAAGACTCGTTCTCCACATATTCATTGCTTTAAATATTGATCTCACCATATTTATTTGTAACACACGCTAATTATGACTAAGTTAGAATAAATGTGTGATATACATAGAAACCACATGACATATATTATGAATAAAATTAAATAAACGACCAAATTAAAATAAATTAAATTGATGAATAAAATTAATTAGATTAAATTAGACTACATGATTAAATCTCATTTTAGTAAGGTTAATGGAATAAGATATATATGAATAATAATAATTATTATTATTATAAACAAAAGTGAAGAAAAAAAAAAGAAAAAGAATAAAAAAATAATAAAAGTTAAAAAAAAAAAGAGACACCACAAAAAAAAAATATAGACAAAAGACTAAAATCGGTTAACTTAGCCAAAAAAAATTTGACTTTCGGTAATTTTTTCATCATTGGCTTTTTCCTTTTCTTCTCTTTATTTTTTTCAGTTTTATTTTTTCAAAAGCAAGACCAAAATTTGGTCTTCTGAGTGAGTAATTATCGTATCTTGATTTGCTAAATTTATTTCTAGTTAGATTGATTATGATTTAGGGTTTGCAAACAATTTGATTTCCATGCTTGAAATATTTAAAATTATGTTTTAATTGTAGTGTATTGAGACTCCATTTTCTTCAAAACATCAAACTTGTAGATTTATATCTTAAATTTATGTCTATGTAAATAGTTTTGTAAGATTTAATCTACAGGAATAGTTATATTAATTGAAAAAGACTGGGCTGGGTTATGTCTTAACTAGTGGATATTAAGTTATAGTAAAGGGAATCATGACTGTTCCTTGATGAATTGTCTGCTTAGTTTCTTATGCAAGTCCAACAATTTAGTGGTCAATTTTGAGCTCCTTATAGACCTAACTGGATAAATGTTAAAGCATAAAAGTTTGAAGAATATGTCTTAAGTACATATCGGTGTACATAACACATTAAAAGGTTGTGTATATTTTGTAAGTTGTGATAATAAAAAGGAACACTGGTCGGTTGTTATCCTGTATTGAATCAGTTATGTTTTATTTATTAATTAAGGTCCTTAGAGATTAAATTAGCAAAAGTGGTAAACATAAAAAAATATTTTATATTAGTCATTCTAAGTATTTATAAAGTTTCAGTACAATATAATCTATACATTGCAAAATATTAATTTTTAAATATGGTTTTTCAAAACTACTTAGAGGTAGAAGACAGGGCAAAATTTAAAATTGCATAAAAAATTATGCAATACTTCAAATATTATGAAATTATAATATGTTATAGTATTATGTGTTAAATTTAATTAAAAATAAGAATCATATAAATTGGATAAGTATATAAAAAGTTATAAAGTTAACAATCCTAAAAGGTCACGTTACAACTTACGAGAAATTTTAGTTATTTATTTAAACCAAATTAAGAATAAATATTCTGACAACGTATTAATCAATTATATTTTCAAATTAGATTATCAACAAGTTGAATAAAGAGATGACTATCAAGAAAGATAAACAAACTCCATAGGTTTGGATTTTTTTGTAAAGCTTCATTAAGGTTTGCATATATTTGTATTTTAGTTCGTTACTTTGCATATTTGAATGTGTATGCTTAATCGGTAATTTTATATAATGTGGCATAATTATGAATTTAAAATGATATGTTGGATTGTTAATATGTACGGATTATTGAAAAGTGGTGAATTTACGTGTTATGACATATTTATGAATAAAAATTAATAGATGGTTATTGAATGTATGATAAATGTGTATGAGAGTAATGTTATGCTTTAAGAGTATAAGTGAGTTACTTTGATTTGTGCTTCTTTGATAAAAATTCAACATGCTATATAATCGTGAAAATTGTGTGTTATGCATATGACTTGTAATATTATGGATTAAATTGTTGTTTTTATAGTTTTGTGATAAGTTGATATAAAATATTGAGACTTATGGATGTGTTTAACGTTTGAAACTTTTGGGTATAAACATAATTGCATAAGGTTATAAATTAATTCATTTGCAATAAGTCTAAGTGATGCCATATTTTAAGTTCATTGGAATAGTCTTGATAAATTTAATCATAACTCATGTTGTAGTAATTGGATTGAAATGAAACCATTGGAAATAGAAGTTAACTCATAATACTAGAAATGTTATGAAGAATATAAATTGTAATTCGGATTGTAACTGGGCCAAATATTGATTATAAAATCCCGGACCTAGAAGTACCAAGAAAATATTTGACATATTTTGACTGAATACTACACGGTAAATTGGTAATAACTTTTTATATAAAATTTGGATTCTAGTGATTTTTTTTACAAATTGAAGCTAAGATACTAAACTAAAAGTTTCTAGAAGACTATAAAGTCTGAATCAAACTAAAAATGAGCCGAAATTAAGGTCCAATTCTGAATCAAACTAAAAATGGGCCGAAATTAAGGTCCAATCCCAAAGTCTAAATCTACTATAAGAATAAAATTTACATTTTGGTCTTTTTCATATGGCATGATATTGAGATTACACCATGCATATTATATATACAAGCATAGCAGAATTTAAAATTTTGCAGTTCCAAATTAACGAAATAACCTATTTAGTCTTATCTAATTATCCAACTATAGAAGATTTGAAGAAAATTAACTTTTGTCAAAATTTTCGTCCTTCGTTTCTCCTTACCGATAGAATCACCTCTAAGGATACGAAGAGGAAAGCCTTTTGGTTATGGGTTTTGCACAATCTCTTATGCTAGTAAGAAAAGATACAAAAGAGGAGAGGGAAAAATGAAAACATTTTTGTTCTTTTTAAGTACATCTCTCTGAATGTCAGAAAATATACTATTTATAGTCCTTAAGCAATTAGGGTTCAGAACCCTCGCTTAAAAAATTCTAATCAGATTAGATTTCCTGGTTAGAAATAATTAGGTAGTTATCGGTCGTGACATCCTATGTTCTGATAAGAAATAAGTGCAATTATAGTCCAGTAGCAAATTCCGACTGGGAAACTATCTGAGCCAGACTTTTCTTCCTTTGTTTGGATCCAATTAAGTAGCCCATTTTACTTTATCTGTATACCTTCAATACGTGTGTCCTATTAAGTTTCCGATTATATTAGCCACTCAAATCAATACTTGATATTGAACAAGTTATGAACAGTATCTAGCAACACATTAGACTCCCAATTGATCGGAAAGTCAGTAGTTTGACTACGAACTTTTCCTTCACCCTTATTATACCTACTCAGTTCAGACCATGGTCTAAGTGTTAGCTCTTACTAGACTGACTGTATCGCATCTAGTTCCAGTAATGTCAGTACTTGTCATAGAGACTCATTACTCATAAAAAATACGTCTCCCAAAACCTTCTTCGAGATAATCCTACTTTGGCCAAAGTTTCTTGAGTAATGATCCTGATAAGTGGCTGTTGATATACTCTCATTATAATAGGAGTGGTGGATCTTCTATTGGCTACCCAACTATCTTTAAATACCTCAAACAAGAAATGTAATCAAAGCACATAATAAATATCCAAGATAACTTTGAACACCTCAAGTCCAAGGATATTTGCTCAATTGCTACGATGAAATTATCATTGACATATGTTTAGAATACCCATATGATAATTTCATAGCAAGTCTCCAATGTACTTGACTACTATAGTCAAGTACCCATAAGATAATTTCATAGCGAGTCTCCAATGTACTTGACTACTCTAGCAAACATCCATATGTTAACTTTAAACATCTCACACTTATAATTTATGAGAACTGCTACTTGATCCAATCAATGAGTAAAATATGTGCTAGATATAAACATAATTATATATGATAGGAATCTCACTATCATGATTTCATCATGATTTTCTTCATATTTTGTTTATATCATGAACTTCGTTAATTAATTTAAGATCCAATTAATTCATATTATAAAAGAACATTAATAAATAAAAATGTCTTAATTAATATCAACGAAAAGTGTACATATGGTGCTAAAAGCATATGATAATGATTACACTTCTCTAACACATGATGTGTATGTGAGATAATTGTTGGAAATTTGAATCGTATTGGTACATATGAATATATTATACATATATTAACATGTTACATTGGAAATATTGAAAATAATGTCAAAGTCCTAGTGCGCGTAGTCTAGAACTAGAATAGTAGATAATTGGCATGCCAATCAGGGGAAGAAATATATATGTGCACGCGATACATTCTTAATGCCAGTGATGGCCCAATGACAACACTATTATTTAAAAAATCCAGCGTAGCACTATAATTTAAACAGTCGGTAATGATATTATTGAAAATGCCAATAATGATATTATTGAAAAGGCTGATAATGGCAACTCTGTATTCTTATTGACGACTTCGGACATAGGTGTTATGAGTTTGAATTGAACCAAATATATATATATAAAGGGTAAATGCTACAAATAAATTTTATAAAGGTAAGAATATTGTATACATATTGATTATGAAATAAATTTCACTTTGCATAAAACATATGTTAGTATATGAATTTTTTTTTTGTGATACGGGTTGTAAAATAAATGTGGTTATATATATAAAGTAAAGTGTTTAATAATGAAACTTGCATGGATTGAGTATAAGTGTGAATTAAAATGGAAAATGTATGTTCAATGTTGGTTTATAAATGAAATATTATATGATGACATGATTTTAAGTATACATGTTGTGGAAATAAACAACTAATTAAATTAAGATAATGTATGGAAATTAAATGACATAAAAAACAAGATAAGAATTGACTGCATAATGTATTATGAATTTGTGTATTTGGCACGATATGACTTATAAACACATTATGTGGTAAGTTAAATTAATAATTGAGATATATATTGTCATGAAAATATGATATTCTCATATATAATAGTTGTTCATTCTTTTATGATATGCATATTTATTGTGATACTTGACATGAAATATATGTTATGCATTTGTATAATTGCATATGAGAATTTAAATGTTTATACTTACCAATCTCGAGATAACTTAATGTGGATGTTTCCCACGCAAGAATTGTAGCTTGTAAATATTAGAAATTAAAGTTAATCAAGAAGAGTCAAAATCCATATTAAAGGAGACACTGAAAACCTAACTATTGGGTCGGTTACATTATACTTTTATTTTGATTTCAATCATACATATAAGTTTAGATAATATATCTTGTATATGTATTAGAAGTATGTTTCATAAATGAAAATATTTAAAATGTGGATGATAGTTATAATAAGAAATATGCATGTGTACAATATGAGATAAGAAAGAAATTGGAAAGACGTGTCTAATTTAATATAAATAGGTAAATAGAAATAATAAAAATGAAAAAAAAAATTTATTAGGTAAAATTACTTAATCGGTTATGTGACGTTTCACTTATATGATGATATTATTCTTATTATATAAGTGAGACGTTACATATTGCTATGAAGAACAAGGAAAAACAAAAGAAGAGAAGAAAAAACAAAAGGTAAAATTGAAATAAAAAATAAAAATGAAAATTTTGTTAGTAAAAATGAAAAAAAAATATGATAGTAATTTTGAAAAAAGAAAGATAAAATTCATGTAAAATCCTCGATTTTATAAGAAAAAACGCCCGAGATGGGTGTTCCTTTACTTTTTTAGAACTTGTTAACTTGAATTTCTTTTTCCTTCAAAAACTTTATTATTTTTCTAAATAATGCATTTTATTAAACAGAATTTTCTAACTATTATGTATTCATTTTGTGAAAGCGTTGGGAATAGAATGACATAGGGATGCCTCTTTTGTTTATTTATTTTTTTCACATGTTATTAAAATCGAAAATTTGCTTCTAAAGAACATGTAAATTGCTAGAGAAATTCACATGCATTTCCAATTCAAAGGTTAAGAACTGAAATTCTTTATAATTCAAAAGACACCAATAATTTTTAGCAGTCATTATTCCACTGATAATGTTAAAAATTAAACCATTCTTAACACCAAATTTAACAAAACATAATTCTACAAAACATATATATATATATATATTAGTAAACTTTCAATCAGTTAATTTTTTTATTCATTAAGTGGCTCAGTAGACCATGAATTATACAAAGGTAAAAATTCCTTAGTAGTCGCCATAGAAACAATAAATTCTCATTAATATTGATGGATAGGGGTAAGAAAACTCCAATTGAAGACATTTCCTTAATCAAACCACTCATTAATTGGCAGAGAATAATTTGAATCTACACCTATGGCCGCTGTATATTAACAATTTCTGACGCAATAAGCTTCAATGTCTTCCTCACAATTTCATTTTTGAAGCTTGCTTCAATAAATCAAAAGAGGCTAACAGAATTCACAAGCAAATTAAAACGATGGAGAACTTCCATTAAAGTTTCTAATCACTTTTTGTCTTCTGCTCTTCTATGCTTGACTTGCTAAGTATTAGCACGCCAATTATAATAAGAAAGGCACCTGCAAACCACTGCAATTCAAGTTTCATCATTAGAGTTTCGTATATAAATTATAAGACGGTAAAAATACCTGTAGCCAATTTATTGTATAACACCGTGCAAATTAGAAAATCAGTTCATTTTATAAAAAAAAAAGCCCATATATTATAGTGAATCAGTTTTCTTCTGCTACAACTACAATGTACTGCCAGAAACTTTTACCTGAAATCTCACTACATTAGCCATGCCAAATTTGAAATTAAGACAAGATCAAATATCAAAGCATAAGATAATCAACCAAAGTCAGTCAAGTAGTCAACAATTTTGACTTTAGCACTGTATCTAATTCACAAGCAATGTGAAGAAGATACCATGGCAGAGATACAAATTATTGTAATATTGGCCAATCTAGAAGTACGCTAGGAGTTGAAATTATTCAGACGAATTACATTACCTTCTGACTTTCTAATGCTGCTCAATGCAAAAGAAGCCAGATTAATGTTGTTTGCATAACGCAGCATATGATTATCAACCAGGGTCAGTACTATCTCTGGTAGAGTTCACAGACCATATGAAGAAGATAACAAAAAGCATACGCTACTAATGAGTCTTGTTGCAGCACCCAGCATCATTAAGCAAATCGGGTTGTTTAAAGAGGTACATAGAGCATATTTTCTTCAATTTTAGGAAGCATTTTTCAGGCAGCCTTACATTTTGGTGTTCATCAACTGTCACTGATTTGTCTTAAACTAAGCCAGATATGAATCACTATAAGATAAGAAATATACACATTAAAGTGGACTTCTTAAAAACCTTTGACTATTTATGCCAGCATTATCGTGTGAATACCTGTGATGATAAATCTTCCTTGAATAAAATAAATCCAGCTAGACCAGAGGAGAGGAAATTTGTGGCAAAGTTGGTCACTGTAGCTTGCAGAGATGAAAGAGCTTTGAGGCTATTAACGTAGCATCCCCACATTATCAGGTTAAATAAAATGACCATACCATATTTAACAGACTGCATATTACAAGATGATACTCGCTTTAGCATATCTATCAAATAAATGAACATCCAAGAGTAGAGTTGAAAAGCATGAAGGTAGTACCTGATTGTAAAAATACTTTGCAGCAATGGCAGCGAGAGCAGCATTGAGTCCGGCAGATACTGCCAATCCATAGCCTTCCCTCCTTTTGTTGCCATCCATGTTTGTATCAAATGGAAAGGCCCTAACAAGGAGGAAAAGGTGACTTGTGGAGGCAAAACAACTTCGATTTTTAACTCCTAGCTTCTCCAACTAAAAGATCTTACCATATATTCCTGCCTTTTTAAGATTGCTAGACACATGCCCACCTTTATCGAATTTGTAAAATATTTGCTATTTAATATATTATACCAATACAAGGTTCTCATGCCGGGCACATCCAAAGCCTCGGTGAATGCAGAGGGTCACAAGTCAGCAATTCAACTAGGGTTAAACCGAAATTGAACAAGTTAAGGGGAACATTCAAAAAGTTCATAAATTAGTTTCAAGAAATGCAAAATCCAAAAGAATCTTACTAGCTAATAACATGCTGATTATTACTCTGCCTACTCTGACAAAATAGAACTAACAGTTGAGATTGTTTGAGATCATATAAAAAACAATTATTTGACTAGCAATAGAGGCAATTACTCTTGACTTTGGATAGAAAAATCTGAAATCGTATTGTTCAAATTTCTCAAATTTATCAAATTTCTCAAATTTATCAAATTCATAGATATGTTTAGATTCTAAAACGTGCTAAGATTTTGAGTATGGATTTGAAATACCTATAAATAAATGTAATATCAAAATCAACTTGTATAATTTCTAACCGCATTCGTGAATGAAATTAGTTAAAAGAAGGTATTCACCCAAACAATTTAAACAAAAGAATGACCAAAAATCACTCTGAAAATTCTCCATCCAAACCCAGAACAAGAAGTTCTGAGTAGGAGTTAGTTAACTCAGAAAGGGGAAAGGGGACACGATACCTAATTTGCTGATTTCGAATAATAGAAAGAGAAGAATAAGCAATCACCTAATCTGCTGCTCTGATTCTTCTTTCGTGATTCTTGCCTTGAGCTAAGCAATGAGCAAGTGAGAAGAAGCAAATCGTATGCTCCTGATGTAGCCCGTTGGCAACAAAAAGTTGATGGTGTAAATCAACAAATTAGAGAATTTCTTGAAGACGAAATCAAAAGGAATAAAAAATGCTTAAATGATCTAAGCCCAGTGGAAAATGCTTGAAAGATGAATAAGAGGATCTTACTTTGCTCCACTAAGCTGGGAATTTCAACCAAATATCTTGTCCTCCGGCAGAGAAAGTTGAGCTCTGAGGGAGTGTGAAATGAAAAAGAAAGGGAAAATAGCATAAACAGATACTAAAATTTTTAATTATTATAAATTAGCACTAAATTTTTCATAAATATTATGATTTATTATCGTTGTTTAATTTCCAATGCCATAGAGATGATTTGACGTTACTGTGTTATTTATATTAGATTTATTTATTTTTATTATTTATATTAAATTTATTTTTTTATAAAAAATTTAAAAAGAAAACAATTGAATTGATTATTTTCTTATAATTTTTTTATATAATTTAATTTTTTAATCTTTAAAAATATTGTTGTTTGAACATATTTTTAAAAGAGAATAAATTTAACTGGATAATAAAATACTGTGATATGTCATATTATTTTTTCTCTACTAAAAATTGAAAATTAATACCAAAATTATAATATTTATAAAAATTTTAATACTAATTTATAACAATAAAAAAATTTAATATTAAATTATAATAAATCGGTGAGATTTGATTACATTTGTAGAATTAGTCCAAAAATAAATATTCGAACAATGATGGAATTTGTGCATTGATTTAAACCGGGTCGTTAACCCTACTTCCAAATAGACCTGGCCACAAATCCATCTATCCGCTTATCCTGCCGAACTCAATCCGTAACCGAGTTCATATGCAGTTTTAGCCAGATGATTAATAACTAGAAGAATTTTTATAAAATACCTTTTTTTTATTTATATATTGGTAAATATAAACTAAAATTTTAAAATTGTATTAAAATTAAATTATATTTTTTATTTAAATTGATTAATTTTTAAAAATTTAATAAATTTCGGTGAAATGCTGCCGATATAATATAAAATTTTCAGCCTTATCCAAATAATTATATTGATTAGAAAATTAAATTATTTTAAAAATTTTAAGACAATATTATTTTTATTTTTTAAAAAATTTTAAAATATAAATATCTATTTAAATTTATAAAATAATACATAAATCTATCTCACTTATAAATTTTCAACTCAACAGAGTAGAAGAAAAAAAATTAACTTTAAATAGAGTTTCGTCAAAAACATTTTAGTTTTAAAATTTTATGAAAAAAACAAATATTGACTTTAAATAGAATTCTGCCGAAAACATTTTAGTTTTAAAGTTTTATAAAAATATTGATGTTTTAAAGTCTGTAAAATAATTAAGCTTTATAGTCATTATTAGAGTTTATACCGTGTAGACATTATTAGAGTGAATTTCAGTTTTCAATACTATTATAAATATTTTATGCACATTTAGATACTATTAAGAAAACTGTCATTATTTTTATAAATATCTTACCGTTTTACTTTTATAAAATTCTCTAAAAATTATATGAGCACAAGCAAGCTTAGGCCCATCCCGATAGGTCTCCTTTCAAAATAACATCAATTTGTAAATTTAACAAAAATATTTAATAACTTTTTTGAATTAATTTATTTAAAAAAATATTATTTTAGAATAGTATATTTTTTCTACGTAATTGTGTTCTATTCAATCATTTTTCAAGTCCACGATTTTTTTGTGTTTTATTGATACATTGTCCCTACTCCCTTGCCAATAATTTGAGATATCACTAACATATGAATTCTTATTAAGCATCACAAATGAAGGTTTACGTATTTTTATTATCACATACAAATTTAAATATACAGAAATTTTAAATATTTTTAAAATAATATTGAACATTTTTCAAAATTCTATTCTGCAGGTTTTGAACTAATGAGACTAATTCTAAATAGAATAGAAAGAAAAAATTTTCTAGAATGTCAGAGTTTTATGTTTCAACCAACGTACACCGACTCGGTCGGATCTCTCGCACAGAAGAAGCACAAAGTATTCCACGCTTGATATCCGTTCGCACAAAAGGTAACCAATCAGAGACATCGGGGCACAAAATTTCCATGTTGGCGATCCTCTTACTTTCAGCACTAGCCAATCATAGAGAGTTATTACTGAGTTACGAAATTCCCAAATCGTCCGGTTTTCATCTCACAAAAGAAACACAACTCGTCCACATAATTTTCTCCTAATTGAACCAACCGGACATCCGACCATTTACCTCTCTATATATGAGGCAGACACCTGCCACATTTGGAACTCTATTGTTCGTCGTATTGTATACAAAAGAGCTCTCTTCCAAGGTCAATTTCTATTTGTCATGAACATTCCTTCCAATCTAATCGGGTTTTCTTTTTTCAATTGTTGTCTGATTGAGATAGTTTGGCTTGTGGTTTCAGAATTTGAAGAATTATTTTCTTCATCCCAATCGAAAGGAAATGGCTCGTACGAAGCAAACTGCTCGCAAATCAACCGGAGGAAAGGCACCAAGAAAGCAGCTGGCTACGAAGGTGAGTTTCATAATTAGGGTTTTGCCGTCTTTAGTTCCCTCTTAATTTTGTATTAATTGATATAGCTTGCTTATGTATCTCTCTTTCGGAGATTTAGGGTTTATCTAGTTTTTTCTGATAAATTAATTTTGCTTAGGCTGCTAGAAAATCTGCTCCTACAACTGGTGGTGTCAAGAAGCCTCATCGATATCGCCCTGGAACCGTGGCGCTCCGGTAAAATATATTTCCACGATTTCAGATACTTTTGTTTTTCCGAAGATGGTCTGAAACCCTAATTCCTAATTCATTTCCTCAATTTAAACAAACAGTGAAATTCGAAAGTATCAAAAGAGTACCGAGCTTTTGATCCGGAAGTTGCCCTTCCAGCGCCTTGTTCGTGAAATTGCACAAGATTTCAAGACGGACTTGAGGTTCCAGAGTCATGCAGTGCTTGCACTTCAGGAGGCTGCGGAGGCATATCTGGTGGGTCTGTTCGAGGACACCAATCTCTGCGCCATTCATGCTAAGCGGGTGACCATTATGCCAAAGGATATTCAACTTGCTAGGCGGATCCGTGGTGAACGTGCTTAATTTGCTTTCCGAAATTTGTTTTGTCTAGGTTCTGTGTTATATCTGTTAGTTTCTATATGTTCCTTCCCATTTGATCCTCCTGTAAAGTGCTTGTTATAGGTTTGATAGATAACTGCAAACTCTATTCCTTCAATTTAAGTAATGTAGAATTCGATGTGGTGTTTCATTTTAAATTTCTTTTCTTTTTATTTGCTCTAACCCTATTTTGAGCTAGATGGCCCAGAATTTTCCACCCTGCGGAATTGTAAAATTGGGTAAAACCATTTGAAGTTAGAAGATGAATGTACTCGGTTTGTATGTTTCAGGAAAGCAACAAATGAAACCTTTAATCCGATGCTAAATTGAAATTTCTGTATTAATTAAGGGTGCATTACTCAATCTATGCCCCCGAAAAATCTGAATTAGTTAGCTTGCAGAAATTGTTTGTTATAATTTTACTATATGCATATTTAATTTGATTCGTCTTCTCCGGCCGTCCGTTGTTATGTATCGCGATGAGGTTATGATCTTCCATATTTTATTTAAAGAAAAATATTATTTATTTTTAATACATTAGTATAACGAAAAAAATGTTATCCAGAAATATTAGTTTAATAAATTAAATTTGTCGAGAAATATCTTAAAATTTTAAGAGTAAATAATAAAAATTTTGAAATATTATTATAAATTATAGCATTTTTTAAATTTGTACTGCTGAATTATGTGAGGCAATAGTAGTTTTCTTTTGTATTTAAGGCCTGTGATAGGCCCAATCTGATGAAGCGTACCGCCACTTGGGCTTTTTGAGCCTCAAAATCATAACGAAAAACGGAGCCACTGAATTTTGTCGTGGGTTAACACAGTTGCGAGACAGTCGTTTTCACTCGCACAAAAGAAACACAACTCGTTCACGCTGCCAATCCTTTTATGGTAAAACCAACCAATCAGAGCCTCATCACACATATTAAGGGCCGTTCCAAAAACCCGGGATTCCCGACTCTACCGTTAAAGACTTCAAGTGCATGTTCTCCACAATGTAACAGACCCCCTCCCCTCTTGTCCCTCTCTCTATACAGCGCCTCTTCCTGGTGTTGTCCTGTTACTGTTTTTTTCCTGATCCTGAGCCGCCTGTAGCAAGAATAGAATCTGCGTATCTCTTCTTATTTCTCTTACTTTCTAGAATTCCTTTCGTCTTTCTAAAGCGTTATGGCTCGTACGAAGCAAACTGCTCGTAAATCAACCGGTGGAAAGGCTCCTAGGAAGCAGCTCGCCACAAAGGTGTGCTTTATTTTGCTTTCGTCTCTTCTCATCATGTTTAATTTGTAGGAGAGTAGGAACTTTTTATGGAACTTATATGTAATTTTTTTATAAAAAAAAATTTTTCTTTTAAATTTAGCGTTTCTTTCGAGTATTCTCTTGTGTGTTTCAATCGAAATTTAGTTTATTCTAGTTTGTGGTGATTAATCGCATATTACAGGCTGCTAGGAAATCTGCTCCGACCACTGGTGGAGTCAAGAAGCCTCATCGTTACCGCCCTGGAACCGTGGCCCTACGGTATGTAATTGCCAGCCATAATTTCAAAGTGCTATTTTCAAGTCGTCTGATTCTAAAACGCCTTTTTAACAAAAAAAAATTGAATTTACCAGTGAAATCAGAAAGTATCAAAAGAGCACGGAGCTTTTAATCCGCAAATTGCCCTTCCAGCGCCTTGTTCGTGAAATCGCTCAAGATTTTAATGATATGTAATTAGTATGTGGCAGACGGATTTGAGATTCCAGAGCCATGCGGTGCTGGCACTTCAGGAGGCTGCGGAGGCTTATCTGGTTGGTCTGTTTGAGGATACCTATCTCTGCGCTATCCACGCCAAGCGGGTCACCATAATGCCCAAGGACATCCAGCTGGCCAGGCGTATTCTCGGTGAACGCGCCTAGATTTTTTTTTTTTAAATTAAGTTCTTTGCTTTATAGAATTCCGAGGTTCCTCCTGGGAATATTGAAACAATATTTTAAATTCTTATTGTAATCAATAGGATTGATTGATGAGGTATTGTTGAGGGTTCGATTTCATCTAAAATCACTATAATTTTCATGTGATTTCAGTCGGAAAATATTTTTTATTTTTTGGCAATTAGTGGAATATTGTGTTACATTGCTTACTCAACTACATTTGCTTGTTTATTACTGAAAATTTGAGTTATGTTTGCACAATTGTTGGTTTCATTCATATGATACGAAGATATGTTGAGCTATTTGTTTGGGAGAATTGAAATCAGTCTTTTCCTCCGGGCATACTAATTCTGGGTCTATCATTGTTCATTTTATTTTATTTATTTATTTTTGGTGAAACATTATTAGCTAGTTATGTTACCCTCCAGTGTTAAACATAATGTCCGTGTGTACCCATTTAGTGCGGAAATTTCATCTTGCTTGCGCTGTAGTGTCATTCCTGCACAGCCCGAGTTGTTTGGCTAGTCTGAAAAGCGCATCATAATTGTAGGTTGCTGTTGGCGCTAAGTTTGGGTAAAATGTTTTTTTTTTTACCAAACTTTTTTTTATATTTATCAAATTGGTATCAAAATTTTATTTTCTATAACAAATTAGTACTAAAATTTTAAAATTAAGTTTTAGATCATAATATCTAAAGTTTTTTCAGTATTCACATAAGTAAATTCATTGGCCACGTCAGTAAATTTGGTAGTTATATTAGTAAATCCGATATTTACGTCTACATGAATCAATCGAAAAAGCATTTGGTACTTTAATCTAAAGTTTATTTCAAAGTTTTGGTATTAATTTAATATATATGCAAAAAATTTTATACCATTAATTCATTTTACCTTGCAAGTTATAATTGAAGCTAATGTCTCTATTGTTATCCCTGTTGAAATGGAAGTTTTTTTAAAAAAAGAAACTAATAACATTTTTGGAATCAATTTTTAAATAGAATTTTTTCCAAAATATCAAAAAGCTACTAAAATATTATAATATAGATTTTATTTAAAAAAAATTCAAAATTATTAAAAGCAACTAAAAAAATATTACAAAAATATATAAACTTAAAAAGTTATTCTAAATTATACTAAAAAGTGCACATGCAGTATATTTTCAATATATTTTGGTTTGGTATTTTTAAAAATATTTTAGATATACATCGAGAATAACTTAAAATTTTTTTAGGAATTTTTTTAATATACTTTAGAAATATTTAGATAACCTTAAAAATTTCTCATATGTATTTTAAGAATATTTTAGAATTTTTTTTGGTGATTTAAAAAAATAAATAATAATAATAAGAATAAGTAAACCTAATAAAGTAAACCTATCAAAAGAAAATAATTCAGCATGTTGCGAAAAACTAATGGCACCTTCTGGAACAGTAGCAAGTGTTCAAGTTTTCCAGGAAAAATTTGTTAGGAGGACAACAATAACAGAAATTGTTAATTCAATATTCAAATAAAAAGATAAGTGAAATGAAAAATAAATTTAATGACTGTATTCTACATAGTGTTCTTAAGAGAAATTCGCCTCCTACCACCGTTATTTAGAATAATTTATGTTTGTCTTCCAAGATATAACAGATTTCAAGTAGTTGTTGAACATACAACACTTACTTACAGCCAATTGAGTATTTATCACTCTCTATCACTTGAGAAGAAAAAGAAAAGGGAATAAAAAGACTTTGGAAACAAAAAATTCTCTAACACAAACCAAAAACTCTTATTTATACTATATGGAGGAGACATAAGATTAATTGTAATTAATCTCTTTGCTAATAATGCATTTGTAACTCTTAAATAGTTGTGAAATTAATTTTTGAAATATCAGAAAATGAAATTTCAAAAGATAAATCTGGAACTCAATCCACACATGAGTGCTCTAGAAATAAAAAGAATGTAAGAATTGGACTTGGCCTGAACTATGAGATTTTGGGCTGACGTGACTTATTCTGAACTATGGATTTGCACTCCATGCGCCTGAGAAATCGAGAGAGTCTTCTATGCTACTTTCTTACCCATGTAAGAATGTATCTTAATATATAAATACAAGTCCAATTTCACATTTTACTGATGTGGAGCAAACAACTCTCACTTTTACTTTTCCTCTTTATATATCATTAGCAAATAATTTACTTTAAATTTCAATTTCTATTCACACATTCTCCATTTTGAGCATATAAATATATTAATTCATAGTTCTTATATCAAAGAATATATATATATAGGTCTTTCTCTCAAAACCGAATTGTGAGACTCATCTGAATTATTCTCTCAAAATGGCTCATAATCACAATTTTTTCAATAAAATTAAAATTAAAAACTTATGCTAATCCTCAGTTTATAAAACCAACCTTCAACTAGTATTCAAACCATTATCACGCAGACATGTTTTTAAGACATTTCTTTAATGTCGGTAAACTACACTAAACTCCAAATAAGGAAAAAAAAAAATTGTTGCTATTCTTCTCCATAGACCAGTTGTCAACTCACCTTGGTTGGATCAATAATCCCAGATAACATTATATCTTATTCGAATTCCTGCATTTATAGTCATTCGATCTCCATCGCAATCCTTGTTGTCCACATTTTTATTTATCTTTCCGTTAGGGTGTGAAATTCGGGAGCTTGGCTTGAACAGAAGAAAATGAATCGGCCGGCAAGGAATAAGGCTGGTTCTTTTTTGGATTTGGTAGTCAATGAAGTTGGCGAGGAAGAGTGAGGATTAAAAAAAAAAAAAAGTGCAAATAATTAAAAAAAAAAGTTAAATTTCAACAATTTATATAAAATTTTTATTTTCAAAATTAATGTGGACTTATAAATGTAGTTACAGTCCTCTCCACTGTCCAGTCCAATTAATTAATGGGCTCCAGTTCCTACCAGTTAGAAGCATAACGTTGTAGTCATGTCCTGTCATGATCAATTGTTATATGCTAGACCTTAGTTTATATTCTATTATAGACCAAGCTAATCACACATATAAGAGACGGTAATAATTTTATAAATAAATTAAATTTACATAACTATCAATCACACAGTGACATTTTTATAAATATTCATCATCTATCATTAAATAAAGATTCATTAATTTATTGAAAAATGTTCCTTAATTCATTAAAAAAAGTTTATTACAAATAAAGTAAAAATTCCATAATTTATTGAAAAGTTCATTACAAATAAACTGAAAAGAAATTCATTACAAATGAATTAAAAATTCATTAGTTTATTGAAAAATGTTAATTAGATAATTAAAAAAAGGTTTATTAGAATAAAGTAAAGTTTTATTAGTTTACTAAAAATGTTCATTACGAATAAACTGAAAATATTCATTATAAATGAATTAGAGGTTCATTAGTTTTTAAAAAAATATTTATTAGTTCATTAAAAAAAAGTTCATTACAAATAAATTGAAAATGTTCATAATAAATGGACTAAGAGTACATTAGTTTATTGAAAAAAATTCATTAGTTTATTATTATTAATAAAATTTCATTTTATTTTTGTGTACTTAATTTAATGTATATTTTTTGTATTTTGATTTGTAGGTATGAATTCATTAAACCATACTCAAAATGTAACAAAAAATCAAGACAAAACGTATTGGAAAAACAATAAATCGAGACAAATAGCATCTAAAAATAAAAAAAATACAAAATAACTGTTGATTTTGTTTTAAAATAAAATGAATCTTTATCAATAAACTAAAAAACTTTTTTCTAATAATTAATAAATTTATATCAATAAATAAATATATATAAATTTATTTTATTTATAAAATTGTCACCATATTTTTATTACTTATCTTACACGATATTTAGTTTACAATTCCATGTGATCCATATGAGGTGCTTGCAAGGAAATCCCTATTAGGTTGACTGGTGGAAAAGGCCACATTTAATTCAGCCGTGTCGAAAATTGTTCTGGCCTGTTTCGTTTTTATTTGATTGAATGAACAGAACACATTTGCCAAAAGCCCAATTAGCATTTGGGACTGCAAGGTAGACCGTAAAGTCGTTTTTTTTTGTTTTTTAGATTTCTGTCATAGTTCAATTTAATTAAAAAAAAATCATATAGTATTGAATTAGTACATATTATTGGTAAAGTCAATTGATATATCCAATTAAAACAGCCTATCCTATGTGGCAAAATGTGATAGGTGTAGATGAACAGCAAACAGTATAAGCAGACGCACCCCGTGAACTTTGAAATCAAGCTAGGAATAAAAACCCGTGACAAACTACCGAGCAGTGAGCAGCTGAGTGCCAATGGCATGCCATCCTATTCCTCTCCCGCTCGCAATCTACGAAAGTCGTGATCCCTCTTTTGGACACAAGTTGGCCCGTTCTTTCGTATATTATTATTCTCCCTTCCCCATCGATTGCATCTAGCTTCTTCACTCTCAGTCACGTGATTGGCATATTTATGAGCCTTCCTCTCTACTCTCATGTAGATTCTGTAGGTTGTGGATTTTTCTGAGTGATTTGCTTAATAAAGTAGCTTTTCTCATTTCTTGATTTTAGGCTTTTTTTTAAACATTTTTAGTTTTTAATGTTCGAAGCTACTTGGATATTTAAAATATAAAATCCAAATATCAGAAAATTATAAGCAAGAGTCTTCTGGCATTTGGCTTTAATACTCTAAAATTTCATTGCAATCCACAAATTATGAACTGTCATCGGATAGCATTAAAGGGTGGGGCATTTATATCCCATTCATCACTCATGTGCTGTAGTTACTGAGAAAATGACCCATCTGTCTCTTCTTCTTGAAGTCCTTAACAGTAAATGAGTACTGAATCTTTTAATGGAAGTGGGAACATAATTTCCTGGTTTGGATTGAAATTTCAACGCAAGACCTTTTCAGTTTATCCAAATTAATGAGAAACCTGGTTTATTCATGAATCAAATCACCTATAAACCGATTACTTTGGAAAAGGAATTTGCTTACAATCAATGATCAGAATTAAGTTCATAGAGTAAAAATTATTCGTCAAAATTTATGATTAATTCCATAAGGCATGCTAATGATACTTTTACACTCTATACGTAGCTAATTTGTTTTAGGTAGAAAAATTACTTAGCATTATAGCTAGACGTTAATGCATCATAGAAAACCTAATTTTCTGCTTCCTTTTCGAAGAATATTTCTGTTACTTATAGTTTGCTTCCATCAGAAAATATTGGCATTTAGGCATGCCAACCTGTCGTCTTTAACCTTTTTGGCATATGAGTAGGCAGTCCATGATAATCATTTCCCACTAATTTCTCTCTTGGTGAAGTTAACTTCTAATTAATAATGCGTTTACGCTTGCAACATTATAGCCTTTACACCGATAGGAATTCGGGCGGGGTTTCAAATCCGATATCTCTTCTATTAGGACTCAAAATCTTTTGTAAGAATCACTTTTAATTTGCCATTATGATTAATGAAAAAAATTGCACATAAATAAATTAGTCTTCTCACATCGCTGATTCTAATATCGAATTGGAAGCTTTTGATCCATATATTCATCAAATAATCATTAAATTAATAAAAAATAGTATCACAATCATGTACTTTAATGATATACAAGGCTCAGTCCCTTCTCTAAAATCTCAAGATCGAGATATATACTTTGCCAATAAAAAAATAGTTATATAAAAATAATTAACTTTTAATTAACTGGGATAAGTTCAATTAGAACACCTACCATGTATTAGTCATAATAAAGATAGGAGAACTTGAATTTAATGTTCAATCTTTATAAAATATACCAAAAAATAATTAATTTTTAAATTATGAGGGGAATAGCCTAAATATGGTAGCTCTAGGAATAATTATATTCGGTAGTTTATCATTTAATAATTGGATTAGTCTATCAGAATATCTAAGAATTTCACCATTATTAGACATAACTTCAGTTAACAATATACAATTGTATTAATTTATTATCATGTAGAATACAGTTTCACTAAAAAAAATATAAAATCATTGGATCGGATTGATTTAAAACAAAAGATGATGTGGGGAAAGAGGGAAAAAAATTGTAATAAATGCTCGTGACTTGTTTTATTTAGATTTTGTTTCCTAACTTCTTAAGTTTCCTAGCCAATGTATCTTCACTTTCCAATCTCTTTAATTAACCCAATTTTGTAAGAATATAATTACATAATTACAAATGATCCTCCTAAGTGTATTGGAATCTTTTGTAACTGACAATAATTGTTAAAAATGAAAAAAAAATAATAACAATAAATTAAAAACAAAGTATTAATTGACTCGGACCCAAATGCCCTGGCTGGGTATATCCTGGTGAACCACAAATAACAGATAATATCCCCGCGGTGCAAGATTAGCAGAAGGTGGAGTCGTCACCTGAACATCATACGTCGCCGTTCCGACATTCGTCACTTTCTCGTTCCCAATATCCAGCAATCTCTGATTCATAGAGAAAGAATGAGTAGTAAACGACGGAGCCACCATGGTAACCGACACCGTTTTGGCAGTTAATGTTCCCGTTATCTGGAACCTCACTACTAGCTTTTGGGCATAGCCAATGCTAGCTCTGGACACTGGAGAAATAATGGTTGGCCTCAGATTATTATATTGGGTATCTAAATATTGCGGGTAAAATGCCTCTAAGCTTAGCTCAGTAGGAAAAAGAACACCGGTGAAGTTATAGTATATGTGAGGATTACTGCCACCAACAAGAACTCTTCCATCTCGAAGCAAAATTGCTGTGGAATGATACATTCTTGGTATGGTGGATGGGTTTTGTGATTCGAATCTCGAGTTTATTGCGCTGTTGGCTTTGTATATGACTGGATTCAATACCGGGTTTCGTCCAAATTCCCAGCCCGCGGTTCCAGCTCCGGCGCCATTGATGATAAGGACATCGCCATTTGGAAGCAATGTCATGTCGCCCATCACTCTGGCTTGCGGCATAGTTTCCATGACCCATGTTGGATTCGGGTCGGTTATCTTGATTCGCCCGCAAGTATCCAATGCTTTAACAAAATTGCGCTTCTTGGCCTGGAGATAAGAACCTTTAGGTGCACCTCCACACACTAAAACTTCAGCTTGAATCTGCTTTGCTTGCAAGTTCTTCAATGGAAGCAACACAGCTGAGCCCGTGCTTGGGTAGCTCCGCGGATCGCCACCGGGTATTGTTGGGTAAGTTCTGACCAGCTTGCCGAGTTTATAGTCGAACAATATAGCTCGATTGTTGGCGAAAATGAAAAGATTCCCATCAACATTAAGGAAAACAAATGGGTATAAATTGTTCTCGATATTCTGATCATTAGTTTCCACTAGAAATCGTAAGCTGTAAATATTTGAGGCAGCGTCTTTAGGGTAGAATTCGTAGTTGAATTGCCTTCTTCCACCTATAATTATTTGCTTTCCATCTGGTAATATATGATTAGTGGCGTACCATCTTCTTGCTTTGAGCCCATTACCTACTTCCTCCCAATCACAGTTACTACATGGCTTAAAAATCCTAACTTTACGTTCGCCGTCATTGAACCCACCTGTCTGAATCAGACGTCCATCGGACATTATAGCTCCGGAGGAGCACCAGACGTCGGTTAAGACCATAAGTGGCCGGAAATTGTTGGTCAGAACATCGTACTCCACCGAGTGGGCAGTGCAATCAGTTCTTACCACCAATTCACTGGGATCGTTCCGACATTTTCCATCGGGTAAAGAAAGATTTGATTTGCCAAAATCCGTACGATCAAAGATAATGACACGGTCATTGTAAAGAAGCTGCATGTGCATAGCTGTGATGCCAATACTTTTCTGCAAGAGTTGCCAGCGGCCACCACCGGCAGCCTCCGTGAGGAGATAGTGACATGGGTGGAGAGAGAGGAGGAAGAAGAGAGAGGGAAGAGTTAAAAAACAGGGAGGCATGTGGACGGATATGAATTATATATTTAAGGATATTTGTATGTTATGTTCATGAACAAATATTAAGCCTGTGATTTGTTTGGGGTTAATGAAGAGGGATGTCTCGCCGTCTGTCTGATTCATATTGCGATTTACAGAATCTCTCGCACGCTTTTTCCAACGTGTGGGATAATTTTCTGGTTATCCCATGTCTGATAGTGATGGAGTTCGATTACGGAGGCCAAGAATTAATACAAGCTGCGATGGCGCTATTCGGATAATTCTTGATTCTGTTAGTAAACCAGCTCCTAATCAAAAGTGAAAATTGCATTGAAAAAATCAAAAGTAAAATAAATCTTAAACACGTATTAAGTAAAAGTCTAACATTTCGTGGGATACTTTGAAATATTAGGAAAAAGATAATTATGTCCATATTAAAATTTAAATTATCATCAATTTGTGTTGTTAACTTAAGATTATCAAATAAAAAAGAAGTATACGTATATGTAAAAAATTAATAATCAACGGGAAAAAAATATTTTTACAAAGTGAGAAACAAAACCTGAAAATTATTGAGAATTTAACTTTAGATAACAATTTTTTATATAATAAAAACTAATTTTTAATTTCCATTTTATATTCTTGTGAGTTCTGATAATAAAGATTTACGATTCCTACCAATAAGAAACCTCAGCAACTGCAGATATGGGCCAGCAGGCCAGCATTCAGAATTGAAGCGGTGGGCCAAATCCCATTGGCAACACGTGCAATAAAGGCAATTTGAGCAGAAACAGCCAGTCTCCATTTACGATCGTATATCTAATTTTATTCTGCAGAGCTGCCTGTCTTCGTCGGTGAAGGGAAAGCATTTTATTGTTCTCGTCTTTTTATTTATTTTACTAATTATTATTTTCACAGACAGGTCAAGGAATTATGCTGTGATTCTTTGAATCATTGGCAGGTTTGACAGATTAATTTTTATTTTTTTAATTTGGTGGAGAAATTAATTTTTAATTAGTGGCCGTTTTCTTTGTTTTTAGCTATGGAATTACTTCTAAATTTCTAATTAATATTAATTTGACTCTGTTATACAATTTGTTAAATCAATTCTTTTAAAGATTTTTATTAGATAGAACACATTTTTAAGTTATTGAACTTTTCAATTTTATCCTATCAGATTTCTTAATAGAAAATTTAATATTAAAGGGTAAAGTTTATAAATAAAATCAGTTAAGCATCTAGTGAATAAAAAGAAATGAAAAAGAAAAGGAAGCTATCATAAGACAGTCATCCATTTTTCCAATGAGGTACATATATGGTTAAAATTTCATATAAAGGAAAAAAAAAGGTATTAATTTGCTAGTCTTATTTATTGGGACTCTTCTCCAATTTGCATTAATTAGTTTAAGTATGGGTTTCTCTTATATTTTTTCCTTTTTTTTGAAAAAAAAAAAGGAAGAAAAAGAAGAACGTGTAGTTTAAAATAGAAAAGTTTGTGGGTTATTTTCTTTTGCATGCCAGAAATAGGTCTAAGAAAAGAAATGCATGGTTGAAGATTGTGGCTTTTTATACCTAATCATGAACTGTGGGCTATAGCTTAGCAAAACATTTTAATTTACAGCTCAATCACACCTTCAACAATTGAGTAACTATGTATATAATCGATTGCGTTTCAATCTTTTATGTTTACTTAATTAAACTCACAATAATATTGTTGTCAAACCATACCTATCTTTTTTTGGGTAGCTTAGGAGTCTCGACCCGAGACTTTTTGAGGGAGGAGTACCTCCACTTTGCCGCTAGGACAAATATCCTTGGCAAACCATACCTATCTTTAATTGAATTATATCTCTAGCTAGAGACATCATAACTAATACTTTTCTAAAGAAAGAAAGAAACATCAAAGTCAAGGGGCAAATACTCTTTCCAATTTTCATACGTGCTTATATCATTTTATAATTGAAATATTTTTATTAATTTTCAATATATATATATATATATTAACTAATAAAAATAAAATAATTAAATACATATATAATTATATATTATTGAATGAGTTATTAATTTTGGTAAAAGGAAACGTGTGACCAAAAGTTAAAATTACAAAATCCAAATCAATTGGCCAAATTGAGACCAAAACTTGTCCAAGAAGAAACGTATAAGTGACTGGTCTTGGAAATATCCTTTCTGAGTTCAAAGTTGAAAAAAGGGTGGCATGTTCATGTTCTTTCGGTGCCTTTCCCATCTAGCTAGCCATGCATAGCCAGCTTGTTAATGTCATACAGTAAAGATTCACTATACTATCTCCGCACAACGCCGTGGCATGCATTCTCATAACTAAAACAATTCAATCATCTGTAGCAAAATTTCTTTATTTGTACTGCCTAAAAAGAAAAATTTGACCCGATTTATTATACTATTAACTTGAGTGTCATGAATTGTAGTTTTTAGCAGATTTTTATTTATTTCTATTGATGTATTGGTAGTTTGATTTAATAAAATTATTTTCTTTGTAGAAAAAAACAATTGTTTTGAAACAAATAATTAATTGCATAAAATTTTATAAATGTTAAATTTTTAATTCTAAATATGTATCTAATTACTGTAGGAATATATTAGATAAAGTATAAATAAAATTTATAATTAAAACAAGTTTTTTAATCTATATATGTAATAATAGATATAGTCTATTAATTTTATATAAAAGAAATGGAATATATTTAATTTTATAATTTGAAAATAAACCAAAATAATAATCAGGTTTCTTTGGACTTTCCCCTTAATTACAGAAAATTTTGTTTTCTAGCTAGAAAGAAAAGGGACTTTGCAATTTGTATCAAATATCAATATCCTAATTACTGTAGTTAAAGTGATTGAAAATTCATAATTAAGAAAGTGATTCCTTTATTATTTTTCTCGATAAACCTTTTCCCAAAAATATATAGAAAAATAGGGTTGGATTATATTCTTAAGAGCCCATCTGCACATGGCATAGCTAAATTTATTATGAATGAAAAAAAAATAATGAAAATAATCTGAGAATGAATAAAGCAGGTTGGGCAGCTATTGCATAACCAAACAACCATATTTCTGCTATTTATTGTTACAATCAGGGGTGTTTGGGATTAGTGTTGAGGGTCTTAAAACTAAATTTTGAATTTTTTTTATTTAATTGACTAATTTTTTTAAATTTTTTGTAACTGTTTTTTTCAAATTTGCTTTTGGAAAAAATATTTATTTATTTGCTTTTACCCGAAGCAGTGTTCAAAACTAAAAAAAAAATAAAAAATACAATTAAAAAAAACATTTTTTTCAAACACAATACCAAATAAGACTTTATTTTTCCATAACATAATTAATTGATAATTTTATTAATTAAATTAATAGTTCAAACTTGAAATGTCTAATTAAGAGAGAATAATATTGTTTACTATTTCATTTCATATGTTGAAATATGAAATTTTATATTTTTAAAATCAGAAAATGTGGTTTTTTTTAGACTAGTCATGATTTTTAAGTTGAGAAAGTGATGCATTTTATTAGTAATGCATGACTTTCTAGTGTAGTAAATGTATTTTTATTTTTTAATATATAGTGAGGTTGGGCTTGTTGATGTTGTGTTACAGCATTCTCATCCCCTTACAAATTGAATTGCAAAAGGTGATATGATAATAAATATAAATTTGTATAGATAATTAGCAAATTTTTAATATTACAAACTTATAAAATATGAAAGTGGAGTGAAACAATTTTAAAGAATAAAATTTTTTAATGAATTTCATTTATATTATTTTATAATAAAATTGATATTATTTTAATAATTAATAGTAATTAATATGTCAATAATTGATGTAATAAGATTAAAATAATATTATTTAAGATAATTATTAAAAATTAATATAAGTATTATTAAAATATTTAAAATAATTAATATATGGTTAATAATATTTAATTTTAAAATATAATTATATATTTTAATTTAAATAATTATAATTAATGATAAATTTTAATTTATTTGATAATTAAAAGAATATAATATTTTAATTGTTAATATTAATTATATAATATTAAATATTAATTATATTTTATAAATTAAAATTTATTTTACAAGATAAAATATATTTAAAAATATAGTTAAAATGTGTAAAAATTTTTATTTTTAATTGATATCAATTTTATTAATAACGATATTCTTACCCTTACGGTAATAAAGGTGGATGTCAGATCAGGTCCCTCCACACTAAAGCAGGGTAGCAGCCCAGTGAATGAGTTGGTTTTCATGTCGAGGATTTTCTAACAAAATTTGCCCGCTCCTCTTTCTCAAAGATTCTCCCTCGAGCCTTTTAATTCCGCTTTCAATTGCAGCCCAATTCAGTTTGGTTCAAGCCTTTGAGTTGATTTCGTATACTCGAACTAGACTTGTTATATTATAGACCTTCATTTATATAGCAATTTAAATTTAGGTTTATAAATTTATTATTATTTATAATTAAATTTATTTAAAATATATTTTATATTCATTATTATTTGACTATGTTTATTATTATTTCATTGTAAATTCATTATATTTTTAAGCAGATTTATTATTATTTATAATCAGATTTATTTAAAATAAATTCTATGTTTATTATTATTATTTAATTGTATATTTATTATTATTATTTGTATACAGAGATTTATTATTATTTGAATTAGTTCATTTAGAATATACTATATATTTTACTGTTAATTGATTGTATGTTAATTATTATTTGACTACATGTTCATTATTATCTTGATGCAAATACATTAGTATTTATAATTAAGTTTATTTAAAATATATTTTATATTCATTATTATTTACATATAAATTCATTAAAAAATCTTAAGCAAACAAAACATCAAAATCATATACAAAAACTGGAAAAAAAAAACTGATTATAAATAATAATAAATATGCATGTAAATAATAATAATAATAATAATAATAATAATAATTCATGTAGCTATATGAACACAAATCTATAGAATAATTTACCCTCAATCCATTATCTAAGTAATTTCATAATTAGATCACTGTAAATCAGTTTCTACTTCCTATATTTCAAGTTCTCATATAAAAAAAACTTAAAAAATGCAAAATAATTATATTTTTAAATGTGGAATTAGTAAAAAATTTTCTTGTTCCAATCATAATATCTAATAGGATTAACATTAAGAAATTTATACATTTATTTAAATATAAAATTATATCTATATATATATATAATCTAAATATAAAATATATTCATTCATGTATAATCGACGTAAAATATTATAAAAAAATAAATTGAATAAAATAAAAAAAATCGAATAACAGAGGAAGAAAGATAAAAGGGGGGCGGCAACTGCATTCAATTAAAAAAATTACGCCCGTATAATGACTGTAGAACATGTAGATGTAATAAATTACCAAATTTGGAGCGGCTTGGGCCTGGAGGCTGACCCAACAATCTACTAAACAACTTTCAATTCGGCAATTATGGAAGCCAATGTCTCGGCTCCACAAAGCCCATACAAATTAAAAAAATAAGGATTAGAGAATAAAATTATTAATCTAAAATATATTTAATTTGTCGACATCAAGATAATTTCGTGAATCATGAAAACCATATTTCCTGATTTACAGCAAAAATATATTGTGATCATTGCATATCCTTTGTTTCCATATATATTAATATTTATTTATTGAATGAAAATCATCCTTATGGAAAATATTAAAAGGTCAATATTGATTATGTTTTCTTATACATTGACAATCTCACCACTAGTCCGCTAACATATTTAAAATTGAGAATTTAAACATTTTTTTAAGCATACTAACACCTCATAACATAGTTATTTATTAATACTAGCTTTTTATTAACGTATCTTGCACTAATTATTAGATATTAAACTTATCATTAATCATAATTCGATTATTAGATATTTATACATGTGCATTCAAATTACTAATTTGGACTCACATTATAACTCATATCAAGATTATTAATTTGTCCATTATTAAGAGTCATATATAAAATAAATATAATAAGTATTTTACGGTCATTTCATCCATACTCTAAATTGTTATTTTGTCAATTATTAAAAGTTATATATAAAATAGAAATAGTAAATATTTTACAATAATTTTGTTTTAAAATGTTAATACCACTAATAATAGAACTTGGTTAAATATTTGAATTCAAAATCTAACTCTCAAATTACCATTACTAAATTAAAGTTTATTAAATATTTGAGTTTTAATATTAAATTCACCGACCAATTTCCGCATGCATGCAATTGCCTTTTGAATCACATATTTATAATATACAATAAAATGTGAAATCCTATATTTATTTTTTAGAATTAATAATTTGATTTCGTTTTTTTCTTTTTCCTTTGCCATTACGTTTACTGTATTTAAACTTTAAAGATCATGATTTCTATATTACTTTTTTTATTGATGGTAAATAAAGAGTCATATGTATTACTTTATTTATTATTAAGAGTCATACTTTTTTATCTAAAACAATAAATAATAAAGAAATTAAACACTTACTGATACTAAATAATTAAATTAATTAATTTAATAAGTAATAAAAATTTATATATTTAATTTTTTAATAGGAAAATATAGAAGTTTCATTATTTTTGTCCTCATGTGATGTGTAGGATTCTATGTATGTATTAAAATATTTTTCTCTTTCTTTTATATATATATATATATATATATAGTCTTATTAGACTTCTAATTAATTAATTATTAATACTATTTATTAATAAATTAAAATATTAAAAGACAAAATTAATCAAATTAACTAATATAATTATGTTAGTTTTTCGGTAAATTTGTTTGTCCCTTGCTCCCACTTTTATGCATAGTATGATATGATAATATTTAATGATCATTTTAATATTTTTTTGACATAAGCACGAAATTACTGGAAAAGTAGAAATAAAACTTCCTAACTATACAAAAAAAAAAAAAAAAAAAGCAAAATCCCTAATCTGTACCCCAGATTACACACAAATAGCGTCAGTCTAAAAAACCCCATTTTTTTTAAAGGTGTAAACAATGCATTAAGAAAAGAACAAAGCTGTATCATTCAAGACAAAAGAACAAGCAGAGAGTGGGACCTCTTCCACCAAAATCTACTATCCAGTAAAAGAAAGAGCTCAACTGGCTAAGGAATGTGCAACTTTGTTCCCTTCTCTACGAACAAATAAGAAAGACAATGAATTAAAATTATACCCTAGGAGCGAAATATCATCAATTACAAGTATGAGAAGATTAAAGCTATCATTTGGTGACTTGAGAAGATTGATAACCGAAGCCGCATTAGTTTCAACTTAAATGCAACTAAAGCCACACTCAAAAGCAGTATTTAGACCAGAAGATATAGCCAGCGCTTCAGCAATTTCAATGTTTCAAACTTCATCTAAATGTTTGCCTCCCGAGAGCAGTACAATTTCTTGAGCATCTCTAATCACAAAGTCCAAGCCAGCTTTGCCATAATCTTTAAGGAGTAAAGCATCCGCGTTTAGTTTAAACAACCCAGCAGCGGGAGGAATCCACTTAATTTGCCCTGGACGATTAGAATGATAGGAAAGGGATATTTCTTAATACGTGTTAATTACCAAAAATATTTACCATTTTATGGTATTTTTTCGTAAAATTCCGAATTTGTGGTTGTTTGAAAAAAAATTCCGAATTTATGGTCGCGCGCGCCACTTGAAATGGCGCATGGCTTTGTTTACGGCACTGTTCACGGTGCGCCACTCATTTTATTAATTTAATTTTTTTTGTTGACCATTTTTTTAATTTATTTATTAAATTTTGTTAATTATTTTTTAAAAAAATTACTATACAATTTATAAATTAGAATTTGATAAATTACTAATAAAAATTAAGTAAATAAATTAAATTAA